>JABXWE010010838.1:0-28224 GCA_014611495.1 Limonius californicus | reverse complement strand
ATTTTCAGAAGGAAGAGAGTTGATTGAAGATGAACTTCGCAGCGGAAGGCTTTCATTTTCAAGAACCGATGAAAATGTCGACAGAGTCCGGGATCTTGTGCGTTCAAAGCGTCGGTTGACAGTCAGAATGATCGGGGAAGAGTTGAATTTGACTCACACCACCGTTCATTAGATTTTGACCAATGCATTGGGGATGAGTAAAATCTGCGCAAAAATAGTCCCGAAAAACCTTTTGTAGGACCAAAAGGACATCAGGAGGGAAAGGTGCCTTGATTTTTTGGAATCGATTGAAAATGATCCTCACTGTCTGGAACGTGTCATTACTGGCGACGAGTCTTGGGTGTTTGAGTATGACCCGGAAACCAAGCGCCAGAGCATGTAATGGCACACTTCATCCTCTCCAAGGCAAAAAAAGCAAGAATAAGCAAGTCGAAGATCAAATGCTTACTGAGTTGCTTTTTTGATAGCCAGAGAATCGTTCACAAAGAGTTTGTGACTTCGAAGAACGGTCATGCGTGTGAGACTAAACATCAAGAACAACTGGGCGTTGCATCACGACAATGTGTCTTGCCACACAGCAATTTCAATAAACGAATTTTTGGCCAGTAAGAACATTCCTGTGGCGCCTTAGCCTCGTTATTCGCCCGACTTAAGTCCTTGTGACTTTTTCCTCTTCCCGAGACTGAAAAATTAGCACTGTTATGAGTAGTGAAAGAACCGTCTCCAGCGCTGTGTGACTTCCCAAGGCAATTACTTTGAAGGAGACAATGTTGAATTGTAATTTTATCCGAATAAAAAATTTTAAAAAATCAGTCTCGATACTTAATTCACACACCTTGTATGTCCCTACTTACAGGTGGATCAAACGGCAATTAATAACCAAAACAGCCTCTTGTCAACACTAAAATATTTAATAAACTGGAATGCTGATGGCATCAAGCGTTACAGTGATGTAATTATTTCTTTAGACACACCGTAGATATTGCCTGTGTATCGGAAGCCCATTTAGTCAACACTAAAAACTTTAACATACCGGGATATAATATATTTAGGAAGGATTTAATGGCTGTGATTACGTCGGAAGGAGTGGCAATAATATTAAAACCTAAACTAGGAATTCTCAATAATCTAGAAGCAGTAGCTTATAGTTATTTTCAACGATGATCAACCGAGAATGGCTATTGAAAACTTTAATTGTAAAAATACCTTCTGGGACTGTAGAGTCAGCAACCCAAATGGAATAAGGTTAAACAAGTGCATTACAACGCAGGCGATTTAAACAGCAACCCCTGGTCAATACACATATCATCCATACAGAACACATCGACCTCCGGATATTCTTGATATTGTGTTACTTAAAGAGACCAATTTATCAAAATGTAATGACAGAACTGGACTTCAATCGTCTGTCCCTCTTAATGTCATGCAACATTATTCCGTTTCATTACTAAAACTGATCAATGGTAAAATCTATTGGGGTACTTTTCAGAAAGTTTCAAATCATATCATTAAATGCCCTAGTAAAATACTAACAAGACAACAAATCTATGAGGAAATAAATAACCTCCTAGAAGCAAAAAAATATCAGCAGCAGCAACCACGATAGAAATGATGCAACTAATACGAGAGAAGCATAGAATTAGACGACTGTGGCAAAACACCCCCCAACGTCAATACAAAATACAACTAAATCAATTAAACAGCAGAGTAAAAAGTGAATTAGACGAATGCGGAATAAACTTCTCTACCAAAATTACATCAAGGAGTTAGAACCGGGTGATCTCACATTGTGATAGCTACTAAGCGAATTCTTTGAAAGCTACAAGTAATTGGATCATTGAAACAAGGGAATATAATTATAACCAGTGATAAAGATACATGCAGTGTGTTTGCAGATCATTTCGCGACAGTTTTCTCAGCAATACATACTAACGGAAATGCATTCGATGTCTAAGTGACATAATATCTACAACATAAGCCAAACGCACCTGACGAAATCAAACCTACATCACCAAAGAGAAATAAAAAAATATCAATGAGCCGTATGGTAAAAGAAGCACCAGGATATGAGATTGTGCCAAATGTTTTACTTAAAACTCTCAACCATAGGATGTGCTTACTTAGCAACAGTGTTCTGTTTGGGACTTGGCTACTTTCTTGCTGCATGGAGACACGCAATTATACAAGTATTTCAAAAACCTGGCAAAAATTGACACGTCCCATCAAGCTATAGGCCAATCAGCTCGCTTTTAACTTTGTCAAAACAGTTGGAATAAATCGTAAACCGGCATTTATTTCAGAACCTACAACGAGGTGACACAATTCATCCGTATCAATTTGGATTCAGATCTCTTCATTCTATTACAAATCAACTACAGCGGATTGTGGAATTTGTAGAAAGAGGTTATGGAAACAAAATGTACCTATATCACCGCAGATTTCTTGGTTATGTCACAGGTCTTTGACAGAGTCTGAACAGGAGGTTTACTATTCAAATTGCAACATATTAATATCCGCGGGTACCTGATATGTATTATACATTCATTTCTCACACAGCCCATATTCTCCATTAGAATCAAATCCATTTTTTCAACAACCAGACCTATCCATGCGGGTGTGCCACAGGGATCCATATTGAGACCACTTCTATTTAACATATATGTTCATGAGATTCCTCGAATAGGCAATACAACAATTGCTATGTACGCCGATGACACGACATTACTCGCTCAAAGCAACGACCCCCCAGAAGCTTCAAACAAATTACGAAACAGTGTAAATACAATTTCAAAGTGGATGGAAAAATGGTACATAGCCCTTAACCCAACAAAATGTCAAGTCAAAGTGTTTACTTCACGCCGCTTTGTAGAACCAGTTAACATTGCTGTAAACAATAAAGAAATCCTATGAGACTCGGGAGATAGGGCAATTAAATATCGAGGAGTCTACATAGACCGACAATTAACTTGGCGGTTTCATGTACAACGTAAATTAAACTAAAGTTATGCTAGACTTGCTAAGCCGTATCCAATAATAAATAGGAAAAGCTCACTGTAAATAGAATGCACTATTCCAATCTACAAAGCAACCATTCATGATCAGTTGCAATGTATGCATGCTGCATATGGGGAGTAGCTTTATCGACACACCTCAGGAAGATATAGGTTCTGCAAAGTAAAACCTTACATTAGCCACGAACTTACCTTGGTATATAATAATCCAACAACTACAAACCGAACTAAATATTCAATCCATCGATCATATACATCAGCTCTATCATGCGTAAACTGAGATCTCCTGCCAACTGATGGTAGTGATAGTGAATGAATAAATTGTGGTATAATTCAATATTAAAGCAATTAAAAACACTGAACGGGTAAGTCAATAGGGCAATACCGACATGAAAAGCACTAGATATTACCGAACTGGTTAAACAAAAAAAAATAAGGTGCGGAGAAAGCGTGTAGCATAACAAAGACTGTTTATGTAAGTCCTAGTTCAGAAAAATTCAAAGATGTTTATATTTTTCTGAAAATTTCCGAATAACTCTTTTATAATATGAAAGAAGATGTAGCTAAGATTTATATCGGGTGTTTATAGAATATTGAGAGAACATTATAATGATGTAATTAATAATAATTTGATGAGAGCTATGAGAAAAATGAAAAATCAAGATGAAAAAATTCTCATAACAACAAACAAACGTATAAATCCAAGTCCCCTTGCACAGCACGTCGTAATTTTTGATCACCTGCTCTTTAGGGCACGTCGTTGGTTTGCTCCTGCGTGTAATTTATCAGCACTGAAGATGACCGCTTAGCGGTCGAAATATACATCTGCATTTTTTGCTCCACTTTTATGAGAATTAAAAGGTTTTTGCATCTTGATTTTATATTTGTTTTTTTGTACGGGTTTTTCTAACAATAATTAACGGAACGGCAGCAGAGAGTTTTATACTGCGTTTGATTTCAAAGTAAATGATTTTTGCGAATGATCTAGATTATAAATTAATGTCTTAACAGTTTTTGAACAATTTTGATGTTATGACTGTTTATTAAAATTCCGGAGGAACGATTCTGATGAAATTGTATTTATTTTATATATTGATTTAAACTAATGTTAATGCCCTAATGACTACAGTAGACAACAATTAACACAAACTTGTTTGTAAATACTGTACCTAACGTTAAAAACCCTTGTGTTGTGTTTATCTTTTATTCGTCATGATTCGTCGTGATCGTCTTAGGTTCGAATCTAGAGTACCTAGTTGAGCTAAATGCGTGAAATAAAACACCGGAGAGGTTAAATACTTTTATTAACGTAAATAGTAACTGCAGACAGTGCAATTTAACTACCCCCGGTATTCACCTGTTCAGGAAACTGCAGGAAACCTTAGCCGGGGTAGCGCAATGTGATCTCAAGTATAACGATTTCCTTTGGAAATTTAAACTATTTGCTCAATAAAACAAAATAATAAAGATGAAGTTATAGAGGCCTGTGTGCAGGGTGGTTTTCTGAAGGTGCAAGGTGAATGATTAAGGAACTTGAAGCTGCAGCTGATATACCGCGAAACGGAATCATCAAGGATGGCCCGTAAGCTGCTGAGATACCTCAAAGCTCTGGGCAGGTGAATGGTTAACGGAACTTGAAGCTGCAGCTGACATACCTCAAAGCGCAATCGTCAAGGGAATCCGTAAGCTGCTGAGATACCTCAAAGCGCTGGCAGATGAAGGGTTAAGGAAAACTGTAAAGGAACTGTGCTTCTTGACCTTTAAATCAAGAATAATCCTTCAGAACGACTTACTTATGTTTTTATAGACCCAACAGTGGGTGCTGGATCGTGAGAACCCACTGCACGTGCATCCCATTTTTAGAAACAACACGAATTTTATGGCTTCATAAATCTAGAACTAATAATTTTCGTAAAAATAAGTAAATTTTCTGTTAAAAATCTGAAGAACCAAACTAAGTAAATAACTCCCATAATTTAGGGTTTAGTTTAGTTAATGCGTATATGAGTGGAATGTCACCCATGAGGTTTTATTTCAACAAAAAAAGTTAAAAGGTTATGCGCTGAACTAAACCAAACCTTTAGCACAGTAATAGACCGTGCTACCGACAGCGGTCATTGCATATCTTATGTAGCTGGGATCAACTAATTCAAAGTGTTATATTGTTAATAAAAGACATGAAATAAAGAGCTGAAAGAAAACGCTGAAAAGAAATGTGTTAAATTTGGAAACATAGAATTCAACTACCGAATGGGTAGTCGTTTAATAATTCCATTCATTGTATATGAAAGTTGGTGTTTACTTTATGATCGTAGCCCTCATAAATTAGGTCTACTCGTGAAGGACAGACCCTTTACAAAAAATAAACACGTATGAAGGAACGGCGGTTCCCAAGTATCTTTGAAAATTTGGTCCATTTGTCCTCTTGTCAGCCCCATCCGTGGACATACTGTATATAACTTCAATATAGAACGTGAAATTTTTTATTTACAGGTTGGCAATTTAAATACATATGACAACATTGTTCAAATATGTAACCTGGTTATCAAATTCACCAAATCTTTTTAAATGTACAACTTCTAGTACATAAATATCATTTCAACTGAACTAAAATCCTAATACCGCAAAATTAACGAAACTAGTAAGTATGTAATAGCAACAGAACGTTTAAATTTTTGCCAGTAAGCTTTGCCACAATAAATCTTCATAACAACATAATTCCAGTACAATGACTGTAATGGCAGAATACGGAGACAATAGAATACACAAACTATTCGACATTTTACCTAAATTAAAGCCCATTTAATCAAGTCTAGCGGCGCAGCCAGCATTTAGAATCTAACAATATAATTTCTGGTTATAATGCTTGAATGCTGTTCACTGACGTCCCTGTCCGTACAGACACTGCCGTAGTTCTTTGAATGCGCCAATTTTTATTTGATTATCCGATGGGATGTCAAAGCAAGGAAGTTCGAAAATAGAAACATTCATTCAGCTGCTTCGGGCTTTCACATGTCACGTGAGTGTGTATGTGTATGCGTATAGATAGAGGTCAAAGCTTATGCACTAAAAAGCCGGAATTAGTTAGGCACGTCGCCAAGAAAAATCTATACAATTAGCTATTATGCTACAGCTGCCGTTGTGCACTACCTAATGCTGCTATTTAGTCTTCATTAATTTTAAATGTGAAACTTCATGTTGCGTTTGAGTTTTAACATAGTTTGTGTAGTTTCTCATTTTGTTTCGCTGTGCACATAATGATAATTTAAGTTTCTAAACTTTAGTTTCTTGCTCACCAAGTGATAATAAATTGGTAATTTTTAAATTCAATCATGTTTCTATACACAATTTTTAAAATAAATGTTCCTTTATAATTCGTCATCGGAAATTTATAATTTGAAAGATTTCATTTGAATTTTAAATTTAAATTTTAAAAGGCCTTCATAATTGATATATCTGGCGTTTAAATACGGTGCATAAATTCCGCAGAACTTAAGGTGCAGTTCAGAATAAACACAGAATACAAAAACCAAACAGTTTAGTCAGTTTAGGGCTTCAAGAACTTATTGCAACATTCCATGTTGCTGAATAATTATCATGAAATTTTCAATTAGGTGCCAAAAATATAAATCAAGTAAATTTGTTAACGTTCTTAGCAAATATCGTTATTCATGCATCCATTTTTAAATACATTAAATGTCACTCAGGTCACATAAACCTGGCCACCGTTTTTCACTGAATGTTTCTAAATAAACTTAAATGCTTGTAACGAATATACGAGGTATATCTGAAAACGAATGATACTGAGCTATTGGATCAAATACTGGCAACACTGTAGCCACAACTCCGTCAACAACCGAAACATGCATTCCTACTTGATACTGAGTGCAAGTCTCAACTCGATAGTGCTAATACGTTTTACTCAACTGTTATGTGGGTGTGTGGGTAGCAGTGACGCATTAAAAAACATTTGCATCAAACTTAACGAAAACGTAACAGAAACTTACGAAACATTAAAACGGGCTTATAGAAAGCATGCTCTATCGAGTGCACAGCATTTTTTAATGGCCGTGGGAGTGTGGAAGACGAACCTCGTTCTGGTTTGTGCAGAGCTGGTCCCAAAAAATTTCACCAACTTATAAAAAGAAAACCGAAAGAATGTGTGCCTTGGTCTTCTTGAATCCATGTGATTTCTTTTTTTTTCCCAACCTCAAATTCCACTTGAAAGATCGCCATTCTGGAACTGCAGACAACATCCAGAAAGTCATGACGAACCAATTGAAAGCAGTTACCGTTCAATATTTTCTTCGCTGCTACCGGAAGTAGAAACGACATCGCCGGCGGTGTTTGGCTTCCCAGGGAAACTACTTTGAAGGACTTAAAATTATAATTCGGTCATTAATAATAAACAAATTACAGCACCAATCTAATTACGTTTGAAACACATTTCGTCTGTATGCCGTCCGATATATGAAAAGAGTTCCACATCATAGTATGCTTATTACTGATTTTGAACCGAACTAGGTACATCTATGGAAGATGCATGCCATTGGTGTTTGGAAACTACGAGATATAAGGTCGAATCAATGGAGAAAAATATAAATATTATTGGAAAACTTAATACTGCTTTTGTATTTTAAAAATATGAAATGGTTAACTAAATATGTGGCCAATTTCTTGAGACAGTTTAACAACTTTTTATACCATAGAATATTTTGCTTTAAATTATTTAGTTGCATATTTATAATCTACTCTTACGGTTTAAGCAATAAGTAAATTTTATAGTGTTATACATGACTTGCAACTAATTGACAGTTGCTCTACAATATTATTTCCGTGTCCTGCTAACTTGTACTTGTATATGCTTGCGAGTCTCTAGATTTCGCTGGTTATGAATGGGATTTTTAAAACCCTATGAAGTATCGTTACTGATATATCATGGGGCGCTTACCTACATGCGTAGGGTTTTGGATTGAAACCTCTGTAGAATTTTGGTGTGAGATGCCTTTGCGTAAACCCATAGGTAGATCCTATAGGTCCATATGGGATTCAATATTACTTTGTATAGAAGTAGCTTGTTTCAGGGGGATAGTTGAGATCAATTTCCAATTAACCAGTACCGTTGCTTGACTTTTATGTCTAGCTGTTTCCTCTTGTCTTTGATGTGAATGCTCCAGGTGAGTTTTTCATGGAGATGCAATCTGAGATATTTTATTTCGGTCTTCGTCGGTATTGGGATGTTGTTGAATCTAGTTTACGGGCAAACAGCTAGTCTGTTCATAAAGGTTGTTTGTGTGGATTTTTCACTGTAGACCGTTATTCTCCATTCTTGTATGAAATCAAGGTGATGTTCTAGGTGGTCTGCTGCTGTTTGTAGTATTTCGCTGACTGACAGGATGGTCGTATCATCTGCGAACGTGGCGATTAAAGTATTTGATGTGGTTGATGAGTCGGAGGAGTATAGTAGCGGTCCCAGTACACTGCCTTGCGGTACTGCGGACGTGATTTGGTGTTAGTCTGATAATTCATTTTGACGAACTTCAGCTGATGAGAATGGTGTGATTGGTAGGGATAGTTGACACGGGGCGTCGAGAAAGGATACAATTTTATTGTCATCGTTGTTTCCTTGATGAAGTGGAGTCATGAAAACGTGGCAAGGTGATCGGCGAAAGTATTTGCTTTGTCTTTATCTGCTCTGGCTCAGGTATTGTCAGAATTTCTAATTGGCGGTATTGCTACTACTGGCCTTTTAAATTTCTTCGTTGCCTTCCATATGGTTTCATTATTAGGTGAGAAATCTGAGATATATTCTTTGAAGGACCGTACAATATAACACGGGATTCTATTTTGCGTAGTTTACGAGATATAGCAGCAACTAAAATGTACCTCTATAAAATAGTTTGCCTTTTTCACGTTCCAATAGTATGAGATTATACTTAGTTTTGAATTGTATAACTGTCATATGTATTGAAAAAAAAAGCAGTGAACGGCAGATATTATTGCATGTCATGAACACGAACTTGAAAATACTGTGTTGCACGAAAAATAATTTATCAACTAAATACAGGTTAACTGGATTATAACGGGACCTTTAGGATTAGTATTTTGCTTGCTATATTCGTTCAACATAATATCTGGGAGCTCGTTGTATGCGAGCTCGTCTTAATTATAGCTGAAAGTGCATCGATTTATGTTTACACATAAATTGCAATTTATTTTTAAAAACTCTATACCTGTTATTAGATTACATTGGAGGAAGATCGATGAAGTGACAGCCCTTAAATAAAAGTTGTTGTAAAGTCATGAATATCGATGTAAAGAGAATAAAAGTGCGTGTTCCGAATGACAGAAACCACGTAGAACATCTTCTGTGTACATCATCTGTAATTTGATTAAGGTAGGTAGGTATACTTGAACGGTTGGTTAAATATTTACGCAATGAAAGACATTAATACATATTTTCTTTAAAGAATTTGCATGTATTTAGTTCGTTTTTTAGTTATTCTGCAACTACTCAATTAATATACGCGTAATTGTATTTACATATTTATTTACAATAATTTACAGTGGTTAATATATGTACAATTTGCAAAACGTGAAATAATATTACGGACCGCGATACGAAAACACCCGTAGCGTACTAGTGCCGGAAATGAACTCACTAAGGGTTGGTTCTAGCAAGCTTCATCAGGTAGCTTGCAAGTTCGGCTTAACATTCTTTCCTTTGTTACCACCAGTGACGTCAGCATCCGTGCTATTGAAAACGGAGGCTCTCGTAGGTTTCGTGTCGCCACATCACCCCCTTACCAGTGATAACGCGAAACGTTATTTTCCGGCCTGGAAATGTCGTGGAAAACGGACTTGCCGACCTGATCGCGTAGTAGTGGGTTGAGGCTGGGTAGCCATACCGGTACCTGCTGGTGATGTAGGTCTTGTTTCCCTGGGTGTTGCTGTGGACGTTGAAGGGTTTTCCTCGTGAACTGCGACAAAAGCTGGCTTTACCCTGTCAATGGAAACAGTAACATTTTTCTTTCGAATAGTAAGAACAAAATTTTTGCCGTTGCGGGAAACTACTTGGTAAGGTCCATCGTAGGGGCTCTGAAATGGTTTCCGAACAGCATCGTGACGGAGGAATACATGGGTACAAGTCTTTAAATCTCTAAAAACAAATACTGCGCGGTCGCCGTGGTGCTGTGGTGGTGTAGGTCGCACTGCATTGAAATGATCTCGTAACCTGTTTATGAGAGCTGGAGCGGTTTCGTCCTTGGTAGCAGAGAAAAATTCTCCAGGGATGCGAATATTTTCTCCGTATACCAGTTCGGCTGCACTTGCGTTGAGGTCTTCTTTCAGGGCTACCCGGATACCAAGTAGCACAGTTGGAAGCACTTCAGTCCAGCTAGGATTGTTGTGGCACTTAATAGCTGATTTTAGCTGTCTGTGGAAACGCTCAACCATACCGTTCGCAGCTGGGTTGTAGGCGGAAGTGCGGATGTGTTTACTTCCGGTAAGTGTTGTAAGCGCGCGGAAGAGCTGGGACACGAATTGTCTTCCGCAGTCCGTGGTAATGCGAAGGGGTACGCCAAATCTTACGATCCAATTAGCATAGAAAGATTGGGCTACCGTTTCTGCTGTTATCTCTGGAATGGGAATTACTTCCGGCCATCTGGTGTAGCGATCGACGCAGGTGAGGCAGTATGTGTTGCCTCTGGACATAGGCAGCGGCCCGATGAGGTCGATGTGCACTTGCTCGAACCTACCTGATGGAGGAGTAAACGTTCCTGTAGGAGCAGAAACATGTCTGGAAATTTTGGATTGCTGGCAAGGTATGCACTGTTGACTCCACGTCCTGCAATCCTTGTTCATGGACGGCCATACAAATCGGTTGGATACCAACTTTGTAGTTGCTCGAATTCCTGGGTGAGACAGATTGTGGATTGTGTCGAATACTAAACGACGGAAGTGAGGCGTTACGAATGGACGCAGTGTAGTCGTAGTAGTATCACAGTAGATGCTGACATCTTCTTCCGGAAAATACAATTGTTTCAGGTGTAACACGGAAGTGGGGTCCAGGAACGATTGGAGCTCGGGGTCGTCTTCTTGCGATTTTGCCAGGGCTTTGTAGTTGATAAAACCCGGCGGTACAGAAACTGTAATATCTGAAACATTAACAAAACGAGATAAGGTGTCCGCTGGAATGTTGTCGGCCCCAGCTACGTGGCGAATATCCGTGGTGAATTGGCCAATGAAATCCAGGTGGCGGAACTGTCTTGGGGAGCATCGTTCTGGTTTTTGGTTAAACGCGAACGTTAATGGTTTGTGATCCGTAAATAATGTAAATTTACGGCCTTCCAGGAAGTAACGGAAACGTTTAATAGCGGAGTAAGCTGCTAGCAATTCCCGATCGTAAGCGCTGTATTTTTGTTGAGCCTGATCGAGTTTTTTTGTAAAGAATGCTAGCGGTTGCCAAGCATTCTCGATGTATTGTTGGAGGACTCCACCCATGGCGATTTCCGATGCGTCCACCATAACGGAGACGGGTGCATCTGGCGATGGATGGGCTAAACGTGCTGCATTGGCGAGCGCGTGTTTACTATTTTCAAATGCTTGTTCCATATCTGGATTCCAATGAATAGGCTCCTTTCCTTTCGTTTTAGGACCACCCAACAATTTGGTTAAAGGGGCTTGAATTTCTGCTGCGTTTGGTATAAAACGCCTGTAAAAATTTACCATCCCAAGAAAACGACGAAGTTCGTTGACTGTTGTGGGCTTGTTAGCATTAACGATGGCTGCTACTCGATCGGCTGGTGGTTTGCTTCCGTGTTCATTAATGGTGTATCCCAGAAATGTTACTTCCGGTTTCCCGAAAACACACTTGGCTGGATTGATTAGCACACCATAATGTTCGAACCTTTGAAATAGCTGTCGTAGGTGTTCCATGTGCTCTTCCTCTGATTTGGAAACGACGAGGATGTCATCGATGTAGGCGAAACAAAAGTCGAGGCGGCGTATGACTTCGTCTAAAAATCTTTGGAAGGTCTGGGCAGCATTTCGCAGACCGAATGACATGAACGGGAATTCGTATAAACCAAACGGAGTTGTGATTGCTGTTTTGTGAATGTCGTCTGGGTGTACCGGTATCTGGTTAAATGCTCTTACCAGGTCCACGGTGGAGAAGATCCTACACCCGAAAAGATTCTGCGAAAAATCTTCGATGTGCGGCACAGGATAGCAATCCGGGATGGTTCAATTAAACCGCGGTAATCACGTCGGGGTCACCATTTTAGTTATTCTGCAACTACTCAATTAATATACGCGTAATTGTATTTACAATAATTTACAGTGGTTAATATATGTACAATTTGCAAAACGTGAAATAATATTACGGACCGCGATACGAAAACACCCGTAGCGTACTAGTGCCGGAAATGAACTCACTAAGGGTTGGTTCTAGCAAGCTTCATCAGGTAGCTTGCAAGTTCGGCTTAACATTCTTTCCTTTGTTACCACCAGTGACGTCAGCATCCGTGCTATTGAAAACGGAGGCTCTCGTAGGTTTCGTGTCGCCACAGTTTAATTACGTTTGTGAGTGATAAATGCACTGCGATGTTCTTTTTACATTTCCATACCCTCACTATGGGAATATATTATGAATTCAAAAACGTTCGGTATTGAGATTTTGTTAGAAATACGCGTTTTGGACATCCATTGAACCTGAAACAGTATCTTTTACAAAAATTCGTTCTTTTGTGTGTGCGTGTGTGTGTATTCGGGTATAACGTTCCGTTTATAAGAAACTTCTGGACCGATCCGTAAGAAATTTTGGACTCCGGGTGCCAGGAAAATTCATCCAGCCAGATTTGTTCTTGAATCTCTTCCAGGCTGGAAGCGGTAATTCTATTATTTCTTATTTTATGGTATTATTTGTTTGGAACAACGGTTTTCTAAAATAGCAGTGAGGAGTGCCATACAGCATGTGTGAATACACACTTTTTTGCCAATCTTAGTAGCTTCAAAACTAAGGCCGTTACGATTTTGGTCAAATTCCGATTTTAACTCCGATATACTCAAAAACCGTTACGCATATTAACTTATATTTTAAATTACTTCATAGAAACATAGGGTGCAACAATATTTTTGTGAAGAAACCAAATGTGGTGTGGATATATATATATATATATATATATATATATATGCTGTGGTTATTTAACCTGCTATAATATTGTTAATTATACTATACTTAAACTATATTAATCTTATGAGATAACCCGAATATAATGTAATTTTTTGGCTTTGTAATACCTTATGTATGTATAAAAGGATACAATTTTGATGATTGGAGGATGGTTTATACCTGAAATTTTTTATAATTAATATTATTTAAATGATTGTATTAATTAAGATTGATAATTGGATACTTAATATGTGATCAAGGTCTTGTACGATCTTCGGGATGTGAGGCGTATTGATATTTTTTGGTTTAAAATTGATCGTGTGAATAAGCATTCATTAGAGAATGTTGTAGAAACATTGTAGTGAGACGTGGGATATTAATTTGAGTGCTGGGGGCAACTAAGGGAGCCCTGAAACATAATAAATTTAATTATTGTTAATTTATGTTTTGTACACATTTATGTGACAAGCTGTATTTATAGTTTAAAGTCTTAATATTGTTAGAAATAGTTTATAAGTTGTTTGAGGAAAGTGTTAAGGTACTTTTGTTATATTGAAACAGATTATTTATTGACTAATATGGAAAAATAGGAAAATTTAATACTTTTCAAGGTTAGAATCTTATTTTTGGTAATTAACTTGTTATTAGCAGGTGTGAAGGATGTGTTCCTGCATATTTAATTGTTTTATAAAATTTAGATTATGATTTTCATGATTCTATGCCTATTGTTTAATTTTAGAAATTTTGAATATTTAATTATGTGTAATTTTTTTTAATTCAAGTCTTGACATATTTGGTACTAAAAGAAGCGTAAGTTTATGAAGATCATAAATATGAATTTAGTTTTTCGAATCATAATTTATTTCTCTTGTATTTTGTAATTTTTAAATATTTAATAACAATTGAAAATGTAAACTATCATTTTTAAGCCTTCTATTTATATTTTAATCTGCGCGAAATGTTCATTTTGGTATGTTTTTGAGGATTTAGTTGTTAATTTGTATTAGTAGCGGGAGGACGCTTTTCCATGGTTCTCTGTAATCAAAATTTGATGTTATTAAGGATAAAATTCGTGTAAAAGTAGGCGTGGCCTCAATATTATTAAAATTAAAAACCTTCGAAGTTAATAATTATTAAAAAATCATTAAGTGTAAATAATTGTTAAATAATTTAAAACATTGTTAAGTGTTAAAAGTTATTAAAAATTAAAATTGATTTTTATACCTCAATTATGGGTTTAAATTGAGTATTTTTTTTATTGCAACGTCCATAACCTAAAACAAAACATGAAATTAAAAGTGCATTCTTTTTCACTATTTAAAGTATAAACAACTTACCAACAGCAAGTGATAAAAGCATAATAAAATTCGGATGTGTTCACTGGAAATTATCACTACACTTTAAGTAAATTATTCATAATAATTGTTTGCACGAGTGCGAGACTGGGTCCGCTACGAAGAGTAGAGCTGTCAGAAGATTTGGCGGGATTTTAGCTGATGGTGCGTTCCTGGAGATTTCAGTGTACAGTCAACGCCGACAATTTTGATGTACACTATACCTCAAAAGTTTGGAATCAAGATAAGTCAACTCTGATTTTTAATTAATAATTGTGTAAATTTGTATTGTTAAAATTTTGGTAACTATCATTTAAGCGAGGCCACAAACTATATAATTAAAAAACCCTGAGATAATTATAATTGTGTATATGCTGGTATTTATAATTAATGTTGCTGGCGTAACCAATTTAAAATCATAATCTATAAGCTAGCCGAGGTAAATAAAAAATTCATATAATTAATATTTAAATTTAAAAGCATATTACATAGCATTTTTATGACGCAAGCCAACGTAGGGCTATTTGAATTATTTATTTATAAGAGTTTACACAGCATCTATTTATGGTCGCAGCCAACGTGGGGCTGTTGATTTATTTAATTAAAAATTATATTACATAGAAATATACATAAAAATATATTTTTTTTATTTAAAAGAAACACCCACCTATTTATTCGCGTTTTGTTGGCGTTTGTATCAACTTATCAAGTCAAATTGAAATCCAGCCCATCAAGAAAAGATGAATGATAAAAAATTAGAGAACGACTGACGCCAACTTCCAACTGTTCGAAGAAATTCGATTTTTTCTGAGATTTTTCATAAATCTCGGCCGTAAGTTGAAAAAAATACTTTTAAATGTAAATAAACATTAACACATTTATTTTAATTCAAGAACACTAACTTATAAATAAACACCAAATACAGATTTAGCGGAGCTGCAAAATCAGCTTGCTTTCGGCTTCAAGATCTTATAGCAACTTACTTGTTTTACAAGCCAAAGTTAATCGTTTTTTAGCGAGCTACCTGGCAACCCAATGCATACAAACAAATTTTGTTGTCCCCAAGGGGTTCAACCAACCACAATGAAGCATTACATTAGATCAAATTAATTAGGAATATCTATAAAGTATAATAACATTCTTATCACTAATATTACAAGAAAAGGGAACTATCAATGCATTTCTTACAAATTTACAGAGATATCCATATCTCACACGGCATATATTTGATAAACCATTTGGAAAAAGACAAATAAATTTACATTAAATTATAAATAAATTATTAAAACAACTTCAATATAGTATCAATCAATCAATATTGTGATGGATTTTAATTAGCTAGTTTGTTCGATGTCAATTTATTTATTTTCAAAGGATACTCGTGCATAATATCTTGTCATGGAAGTCGGTATTCTTTTGTGAATCATAATTAAGGGCAGTCCTTAATTCAGTTAACTACTTGTCTGTGTTGAAAACTCTGAGAAAACTCGTTAATTATGAAAAACTTAGAACAAAAAGAATTTTTGTTAATATCTTATTATTAAGAAGATTGTTTGATAAGATACGTGCACAGGAACATGATATAGATTACCTAGAACCCAATTAATAGCTCAGCTCGAATATATTTTGGACCTTTGTAAGAAGATGCAGTAAGATTGGAGAAGTTTTTGGAGGGGTGAATTTTGAATTTTGTGTGGAACCTTGGGATGTTTTGGAAGCAATTTTAGAATGTGTTTTAAGTGTCTGTGTGATCTGGGGCAGTTTAGAAAGTGGCGCTGTTAAATATAAAAAATAAAAACAACAAGTTTATAAAAATTAATAGCTGTAAAGAATTTTACGTGTATCAACGTATTTTTTATATTTGTTTAAAAATTATAAATAAATTGTGCTATTGAGAATAATAAACATACGTAAAAGTTGAAGCTTGTTTATTTTAAAAGAAAATATGGTATGGTAAACTTGCCAAGATTGACTGTTGGTCCTAGCTGTGACGAATCCTGGATTTGCTGCTGGACTGACACTTCACCTGCGTAGATAGTGGGACCAGTAAGAAAGTTAGCTACAAAAGGTATTTCAATAAACTTACCTATCTAGAGATTCTGCTGAGCTTTCGGATTCTTGTGGAGGACTCCACGAGATTGTTATTCTGTACCTGTGTAATTTGAATTCGAGTTGTAGAACCACACTCATAGGTTTTAACGAGGTAATGCACATGTGTTAAACCGGCTTGAATTTAGCTGTGTATTAAGGTCATTTTTCGTATTTACCTATTTGGTAGCATTTTTACAGAACGATAAGAACCTACTAACTGTGACGTAGATGTCTTCATGCTCGAGCTATACTATGGTAGATAAAATTTAATTTCTTTTGCAGGCAAATTAAAAAATTGTCACCTGGCGCCCAAATTACGTATCAGTAGCAAAGTTATAAATCTACAATAGTTAAAATACGATTGCTGTTGCAGAGGTATAATAATTAAAAATTAAATTTATTTATTCATTTTGTTTTTAATTTTTTCTTAAGCTATCCTGATCGAGTAGATCATAATAATAATATATATATATATATATATATATATATATATATATATATATATATATAAATTAACAAAAAGCTTCTTCACATATATTAGGACATTAGTATAAACATATTTTTCTCAGAAGAAAAGTATTAAATTCACAAATTTACATTTTCGTATAAAGCTGTCAAAATTATTACATTTTTAGTTATATTTGTTAAATTACATTTCAATAATGCACGAATGAAGTATATGCCTTTCTGAAGATGAATATCAACCAAAACAACCAGCTACCTAGGAACCAAGTTAGACAGCAAAACCAATAATAGGAATCTCTAATTTACATCGTATTTGATTTAAATATGGTTAAACAACCTGTTTTCTTGTAGGGTAGCTTAATGTAGTTCTATTAGATTTAGCGATAGGTTAAGATATCTCTATTACAGCAATATGTATATAAATAGGTACATGTTCTTCAAATGGATTGAATGTATATTTGTAGCTGGATCAAATAATTCCTTGATTTATTGTATACGATGTATACGTACTCACAGGTAAGTAACAGACGTTTGAATCTTATTTAACATTATTGTTGATACGAGAGTTCAAGAACATTCTCGTAATTCAAGAAACGCAGCACAAAATTATAACCTCTTAATGTCAAGCCGATGTTTAAATTTTCCAATAATTATTGACGAAGTTTAATTATATAAATACATATACATAAAAAAAAAATATATATATATACATATGTGTATGCTATTGGTTTTGAGATTTCCCCGGGTGTTGTATGCTGTGATTGGCTTCCAGGAATTCCTCCGAATAGCAACTTCTGTAACGACTGTAACAGTCGTTATATAAGAAGCAGCAGCAGAAAGTTATCCAACGAGACCTGAAGATGGCAAATGTGACTTTGCCGAAACGTCGCTAAGACAACCACCCCGGTCCAGGACCAAGAAGTTGCTACGCGGAAGAATTCCTAGAAACCAATCACACTATGTAATATATATTATTTAGTGTGCTAGAAACGCTGCCAGCTAAAAAAGTTTGTTTCAGTGTTTATGTAATCCAAATTTGTGTGTAACAAACTCTAGTTGAAATAATACGTGGCTAAGTAACAGGAGAATGGATAAGAAAACTTGGTAAACGATAGCTTACTCAATAAACGCTCAGTTTCTCTCCGGCCCTTTGTTTACGCGATGTAGATCGCACGTTGAAATTTTCAATATCAAAGCTATAAAAACTTCTCTAGAAAAAGCGTAAACACAAAATTTATAAATGACGCTGTTTACTTCCAATATTAACAGCAGTTCGAACTTAAATTGTTTTTTAATGTATCTGAAGCAGCCGAACACAACATTTTCATTTATAAGATTAATAAGGCGAAGTTTGAATTTTAATAAGACTCCTTTGGAAAGACTTCTAAACTCTGGAACAGTCTGCAGCTCATTTTCATTAAACGAAAATAATCTTAATTAGCTTCATGTTAAACTTTAATAGTGTTTAATAAATGATATTTTGTTAAACCTAATCAGGGAACTAAAATCAAAATATGGCATCCCGTACATTGTCAAATCGGCTAAATATTACGTAGAGCTCCATGTATTTTATTAGTGGAAACGATTTTAGTTCACATAAAATATTTAAATTTATATAATGAGAAATATCGAGATGAAGAAACAAAAACTACAGAAATTTAATTATCACCCATTATTTACGAAATGCATTTGTAGTGCGTTATAAAGAACAATTTAGAGGACGAGACCGACGGATCGAATACACTATGGGCAAATGTACTTTATATTCGAGTCTATAATAAACATTTATACTTTATATATATATATATATATATATATATATTGCTGTGTTAACCCAATAAAATAACTAAATTCTATTTAAATATAAAGCATAGAAGCTAAATGTAGCTTTCCTGTATTGAAATGAGTCGTTTACACACGCAATTTTCAAACGAGGTCATGCGTTGTTCTTTCCGATGAGTCTTCGGGATATAATAATATGGGAATTGCAAGTTTTGCAGTCTCCCACAGGAATTTTAGCATTGGATTCGCGATCTAGAGGTTGTTTATATGCCTTGCAATAATTTTCCTTGAGTTTTGAGCTGTACTTACAATAATATTAGTATATTTGTATCCGATTTGACAGTTCATATAAATTTTGTGAAATTTAGCACATTAATGTGTTTGGTTGGTTGTTTATTGTATTGAATGCCTTTGTATTGGCATAAGAGGCGACTTTGTGTTGTAATTTCATATACAATAAAGGTGTATTTATTTGTTTATTTGAATAAAACTTGATTTTCTTCGACAAAGATTGAAATTGTATAAAATACTAAATGTGTGTGTACAAAGTTACTACAGGTGGTTTATATGATTTTCATCGTGTTTCCCATAGCACAATGTTGTATTTGTTTAAATATTTGTGCCTTAAGCAGTTTATGACAATTTCTGTTATGCTTATGTAAATTGTGATTTCAATAGTATTCCTTAGGGAATTTTTTGGTCAAATGCTTTTGAGTAATAAGACAAGGCATCTTTTAATGTATAATTTGTAAGGAACAATCCTATTATTAGTGTATTGTTTATGTTTGTTTGTCAATCGGATTTGTATGTATGGAAATTTCAATATTTTTCTATGTTTGTTTGCTTGGATCTTGGATAAATGTTTTTTAAATGATATTAGGATGTTATTAGATTAGTTTAAGTGTGTTTGAGTTGTGTTTCAATATTTAATTATTTGTTTATTGTAAATTAATTGATTTAACTATATTTGTTAGGTTAGATGTGCTTCCAAGTGTATCATGTTTGGTATTGAAATTTGCGTTTTTTTGGCGAGGATTCCAAATTTGTTTTCAGCTTTTCGATAACATGATGCATAAGGAAGTTATTTAGATTTATAAGAATTTGATTTAAAATTGTCCATTTTATTCCTCGATTCTGATTGGTCAGTTTTCCAAGATGACAAGTCAAGTTGATTATATTTTGTTCAGAATTTGGAGCATTAGTTGTGTTTCCATAGTAACGATAGCTTTTTTCTGCTTAGGTATAGAAGCAAAATTTTCCAATGCGAAGCATAACTTGCAAATTTTTAAACGTCAAAATGCTGTTATAATTATAAAATTGCTAAAATTTATAACTTAACTTGCAAAAAACACTACTGTAAATGTTATAACCGAAAAGTTGTATTTGAGGTTATGTGTTTTGTTTACTTATGTCAAAGTTAATAAATTTTATAAAATTTTAAACGTGCTTTACTCACCGGTGCTGCGAATAATTATTATCAACAATTACCAGTGCTTCGAAGTTATATTATCAACAACTAAATACAAGTTAATCTGATCGACGACATTTTAAAAGTTTGAAACGTGTTTCACTTACCAAAGAGTTTTGAGGCATCCAGTGCTACGACCACATTAAATAACCATTAAAGTGTTTCGATTTTAAAAATAAATAATTTTCCACGTTGAACCAAGAATCTACGATTTAAAGTTTTTGTTGATCGATGGCAATATAACATAGTACAACATGTAAAAGCCAATTAATTACCTGGAAGCTGAGCAAACTTGTGTGATCCGGTTATACTTGGGAGGCCTTTGGAGGAAGCTGATTTTAGGAAATAAAGTAAGAACCATTTGTTGCCGGACTTGCTGTTTAAGCCAAAACGAGGTACGAGAGACCACTGCGCACGCATTTTTGAAGGTGCTACGCCAAAGGAAGAAAGGTTGGTGATCGTTCAGTAATAAGTTTAGATCTTGTGTTCAAAAGAAAATTATATTTATTATTACAATATTTGTTTTCCAAATTACATGCTTATTTCAAGTAAAATATTTACAAAGGTTTTCTGGAATAATCAAAATCTATTTTATTTTGTGATCAGTCAAAGTTTAACTTAAAATCTAAATTATTTTGTTGTTTTCCTTTGGTTCCTCGGAAGACGAGTGTAATTTTGCAAACCCCTATTATTATTACAACCAGAAGTTTAGTTAACCCTGAGATTTATTGATTTATTTAATTTAATTTTCATTTCTTTTCTAAATTCATGCTATTTTGTTTTAAAGAGTCTCGATTTAAATTTGTGTTGTGTGAAGGGTCCATTTTAATACATTGGTGTCATAAATTAAATAAGATATTTGGAAGCACAAAATACATGTGTGTATAATTTTATTTGGTGGATTTACAGCGAAGTTTAGTAAACCATTTACTACGATAAATTTTAATAATTTTCAAGCTTATTTCACAATAACAATTTTTTGTCCAAAACTATATAAAAGGGCTTTCACATAGCAATATATATTTCCGTTTGCCTTTTTCTTAATGTATCTTGTTTAATTTCTATTAATATACTTTTGGCTGTCTCTTCTTTAATCATTTCCCCTTTTCTCGTACGGAATGTTTTTCTCGCGTTCTCTAGACGTGTCTCTAGTATTCATAACGATTGAAAAAGATATTCTCTTTAGCACATTGTTAAGTTCTAATGTTAATTTTTGGGTATGTTAGCATCTATTTCGATCAATGCTATATTGTTTATATTTTATCTACTCTTTTAAGATGGTGCATATTTGTATAATCACTTCAATTGTAACAAGTATCAAGAAAACCTTAATAAATGTTGTTTTATTATGGCTTTCGTATGACTATTATTTATTTTGTTAACAATATTTAGAGTCCACAACAAAAAACGATTGAAATCAATGAAATTATTTACTGATCATGATATTTTACGGTCGCAGACCTGGACTATTTTTTATTAAATTCGGAGTAAGTTTATGTGATTCCCTGATGAATCTCGGAATTACTATGATAGCCTGCTTATCATTTGCAGTAAAGTTTTATGCCTTTATCGTGGCCCGCCATATAAATTTTCCCGGACGTTATAATTCCGTACGGCATAAGAGAATCAATAAACTCAACGAGGGGCAATTAAATATAGGAAGCAAGAAAAAAAGTCAAAGAGGTAAGGTACAAATCCGATTATACGCAATTAAAATGTAATAAAAACTGAAAGTAATTAATGATTATGTCCTTAATGAGCTCACATTTAAACTTCTACTTGACATTAAGCTTCTATAATGGAATCATCAGCAATATTTATTATCGGTTATTTTAGAAGGACAGTTCATAAATAGTCGTTCCTGCACGTCGATCACATGTCCCGTTTCCGGGTCAAGTGTGTCTAAATATTGCTTTACAAAATAGCTCTTTAACCTGAAGAGTTCTCGAGTTGCAGACCGAGTCGCGCGAGGAAGAACATTCCTAAGCGAGGGCGGAAATTCTATTCCATAACTCACGGTCCGGGGCACCACAGCCATAACTCGTCGACTGTGACCCGAGTACAATGCCGAATGCCCCCATCAGTGCCCCAACTCCAACACCCAAATTTCCCCAACAACACAGAATGATGGTATAATGAGCGAGATCATGTGCGCCAAAACAAGCAAGATACCGTCTTCATTACTAAGCTGATAAGAGGTGGCCTCTTGCTTTGTTTCAGCAGGATTCAAACTCTATTAGATATTCGGGGATATTGCAAACGCGGTGGATGCACTTCTTGAAGCAACGCTAGAGCTTATACTATTATGCTACTTTTAAAGAGTAGGGTTGGTGTAGTATCTGGTAGATCTTTAGTTTTGGAGATTGAGTTCCAGACTAGTTGTATAAAGGAAAAATTAAGCGACTAAAGTATTTAGCAGATCATGAAATTAAAATTTTAGGTACTAGTTTTGTAATTGGATGAATATTGTATTGTAATTACTTCACAAACAGGGTGGTTCGTATATAATGACAGTTAGCAATACAATTTTACATTTCAATTATTTTTAAAGGCATTCGCGATGATACAAATTATTTATACACATTTTCAGAATTCAACAAATTGTTGGGAAGATGAAGGTTATGGGTTACGTTACGTGAAAAGCTAATTTTTTTATATATCGAATTGTGTGAAAATCCCATAAGAAATAAAAAAAGTTGACTTTTGCAGCTTGCAATTTAGAATGCCTAAAACACTTCTTATGGCGTCATTCAACTCAGTGTGGCCAAGAACATAAAGTTACCAAATTTAATTGTAATATAATAATATATTTCTGAAATTACAATTTTCAGTGTTTCAGTTAAATTTCTCCAACGAATCAAAATATCCAGGATATATTCAGATTCTCAATCGCCACAAAAAATCGCAACTTTTCTCTAGATTAACCGACCTCGTGTCTCTCACCGTTTCTGAGATCCCAATTGTGAGCATCGAAAAATTCACCACCCTGTAGATTACTGTTTTATGTTATCCTAAATTGGTTAATCAAACTCAAAATCTATTCTTAAATTGTTATATTGGAGTTAGTTTCTGAAATAAATTATTAAACAAAGATTTCGAACCATTTTCTTCTACTTGTGTCAATTCCGTTGGGCTTTTCATAATTTATGCCGCTGTTGTATGCTCATAAAATTACAAAACATTGGTCCAACCATTACCATAATTATACGCAGAATAGTTATTGGACAAATCCCACTTTAGAATGCTGTAACTCCGTAACGAAGCAGTTTCGGACTAAGGTTTATGTGAACTTTTTTTCTTGTTCTGCCAAAGTTGGACCAACTATTTCAGGAGCAACCTGTATATAGAATATGTTTGTTGTTTTATTAATCTAAAATGTTTTAAGAACACATTAAAAGTTGTTTCAATAATGCAATTGCAATTAATTTAATTTTACAAGAATGTGTAATTTAAAAAATGTAATTATTTGTTTTATGAGGAAGTATTAGTATACAATCATGTTGGGTCGTGTGCATGATTTCATGTAGAACAATAATTTGAAATCAGATTCGTTGTAATTTCAAATATAAGAACTATTTCTAAAATTTAGAAATTAGTTAATTTGTTCAATTATGATCTGTTTCCTGATTGGTTGTTATAATAAGGAAATGCGTTACATCTTTAAAAAAATTTTATTTCTACGTTGATTGGGTTTATTTGTGTAAATAAAACCTATTATAAAAGTTATTGGTGATTAAACGTTGTTTTAAAGTATTTCCTGTGGTCTAAAGAGTGAATATTTTCAGAAAAACGTCTCTACAAGATTAGAATTGGAATTCTGCATGCTTGGGGCGTCAGTTAACCATCAGGTGGTTATCGACAGTGTTTTTTATTCGTGGCTACGAATTACTTTAATACATGTCAACAAAGGTGAAACGTCAAATTTCAATTATTTCGAGAAATGTTTCCTTTATTTAAATTATTTAATCTCGTAGAAGCCAGTTAATATACAACTAGGTATAGTTAATTAAAAGGAGAAAAATCTACGAAGTAATAAAATAATTTTATTTAAACGACGAATTAAATATTTTTAAAATGTTTGACGACTGTTCAATTGGTATTTATATTTTCTGAAGGGCTTCGACTTTGTCATGAGCATTATTCCATGGTATTGAAAATTATGGCAACAATTAACTACGATTAGAAGAGGTATTTAAGTAATCTACTTAATGGCCTACCTAGCAAGAGCGAGTATGAAATTTCTAAAAGAATTCTCAACTTCCTCCAAGCGAAGAATATTCAATATACAAGTCACATTTGACGGGTTCAGCGCAGTTTTAAACAAGCAGTTCATCAGAATCGCAGAATATACAGTGACACACAAAATTTTTCTTTGTACAAGGTGGGTGGAAATTAAATTGGTGTTGCATGTATTTGGGAACTTTAATTTAATTAATTTAATTTAAAACAGAACGAAATATTCTGTTGTACAAGGTGGATGCAGGTAAAATCATAATTAGTGTTTAAACTGGTTGATTCTTGCTTCGTCGTAACTTCATGTCAAAATATATACAACAACTTTTTGTAATCTTCCACTGTGGTTTTAAAATTAAAGATCAAAAGGCCTAGGATTTTATTTTACAGTTTATTTAAGAACCCTGAGGTTAAGAGAAAAGTTATGTGCTAGTGGATTTTTCTGTGTATTCTAAACTTTTCGGTATTTTTGTACTTTTATACAAGATATGCGAGAGGAGCAATAATTTTGTGCATTATCCCCTAAATTATAAACACGTTGTGTGTAGAAACTTTCCTTAATGCATAATGTGAATTTGCATTTGAAATTCAGCGATTTGTACAAAAGTTTTCTCAAAATTAGTTACTTGATATAGTAAATTATGTATTATACAGGGTGGCTAATTTTTCATTTTAAACAGTTTATTTAATCTGAAGTGATTCAAATAAAACACTTGTCACTACAAAAAGTAATAAGCAGCAAACCAAAAAATAATGCTTTCTAGAGCTACTTCCCTACATTTTGAAACAAAATGTAAGTAAATTCTAACTAATATGAAAAAAATTTAGTCTAACAAAATCAGTTTTAGGAACTACATAAATACCCATACAAATGACAGCTAATATAGTGGGTTTGTGGATTAAAAAGTTTCGTAGAGCACGAAATACTATTCAAAATAACGAAAAAACGGTTCAAATAAAGCCATTCTACAAAAACTGGAATATTTAGCCTAGAATGAAAAACCAACCACCCTGTACAATAAGAGTGCTTTGCTCCAAAAAGACTACAAGAGGTTGAACCATATAATTTATTCACGTGCTCCCATGCTTCTGGTCTTATCTCTAATTCGTTTTTATTAATCAAATACAGATGGCAAAAAAGCAGCGCCTGGTGTTTTAAATTGTCGCTGCCTCCGTTTAGTACTGTACTGAAAAGTAGAATTGGGTACCTGAATAATATCTAAAACACTGCCAGACTTTTAGTTATTTTAGGATTATGGACAGGAATTATTTAATACATATAACTAAGAACTTACACGAATATTATTGCCTGAAATAACGCCATCTACATATTGTACGATAAAATATCAACATTGATGTTTGTCCCTCTAGAAAACTAGCAGCACCACGTGAGCCCACGATCTTCATACGATGTCGTTTACATATCTTTTCACTTGGATATTATTCATTGTTTCTTCGTTTATTGTATAAAAATCGTTCAATCAGAACTTATTAATAAATTTATGGTGCAGAATTCCATTGACCGGAGGCTACAGGTAACCTCATGATATATCGAATAACAGATTGGAGCTTATACTGAAATTATTATTAGTAACCTTAAAAAATTATAATTTAATATTTTTTTACACGAATGATAATTCCTGGACGTGGAAATCTGGAGTGCCGCGACGCAAACGGCACAATTTTGAGTAAACCAGAAATTTAATATTTCCATTGTCGCCGTAAGCCTACGTAATTGTATGCATTCTGTTATTTATTACTCAGATTAGCACAAAGTTGAGTTTGACGTCCTCTCCCGATTCCCTGGTGCTCCGTCATAACGGAAACCATCACACATTACCGCTCCGGGCCCGGACTCCCCGGAGGATCAACTTCCTACGAAGTTCCAACCACCTGCCCGTTTCATATTGAGCGGACTGAATACACCCGCATTGTGTTTTGCTACCAACTTTTTTTCTTCGCTAAATACAAGTTTTCGCAAGCTTATGCGAAAAGTAGGCCATTCAAACATAATGGATACAAGAGCAAGTTTTGAAGGGAAAAAGAAGCGCTTTGAGCGGACCGCCGAAGTTGACAGAGTTGATGTAAACAAGCAGAACTTGGGAAATACATTGTTTAAAGTTTCCGTGTTTATCATGAGGCAAATTGAATGTTATCAGTTCGTGACGTATTTTTTTTGTTTTTAGAAATTTAGCAAAATTAATATGCTAAAAGCTATAAGCTGTAAATATCAAGGCGAAAGAATACAAATTTTTACTCTTTATTTATAAATATTTAGGAAGAAGGCAAAAAAATAAGTGTGTGCAAGCATTTGCATTGTTTCCTGAAGTGAACAATTAATAAATATTATAATATCAAGCATCCATTAAATTTAAGTAATTCCATGGATTAAAAATAGTTTAATTGTATACTGTTAAATTAATTAATGTGAATGTTAAAATTTGTTTATACTTACAAAACAGTTCTTCTATGTTACAAAAAGTAGTGAGGAAGTATAGAAGAGATGCTGGGGGGAAGGGAGGGGGAGAATTTCTTAATTTTAGTTGTTTCATACACCTTTATGTTTAAATCAGTTGTAATATTGAGGTTAGAAATTGCAATCATAATTTTAATTACAATTCCGATCCCAACGCAAAAGTTTCGTTTTTTATTTTTTATTTTAACAAGATAATCGAATAACTTTTGATCATATATTATACACATAATCTGCAATAATTTGACATATAGCAATTTTAGTGTACAGCATATGTTGAAACTCCTTGCCATTAACGTTTTAAAAACCTAAATATGTATTGCTGTCATACAGGTCTTAATTTAAAATAATTATTCTAATAATATTTTGTGCTTTTAAATGAATTACATATACAGCATATAAAATTGTGCTGGTTAAACTTACTATGTTGGGTGCCATAAACAATTAAACTATTGAACAAGATATCCTTTCTCAAATGGATACTAAACATATACCAATTAATAAATTGTTTAACCAACACAAGTCAAATATTTTCACAAACCCTTTTTAGTTAATCCCAGGGAAGTTGCTACAATTGGTCTTTCTGTATATCTTTCCTAACTGGCAACAAACATGCACAACAAAAGAAAACATAGGGAAATTTAAATTACCATTTCAAATATCAAAGTCAAATCACAATTATCTGTGCTTTCCCTTTTATAAACCATAAATTAAATATGTCACACCAAATTAAATACAATAAATAACTACAAGATTTTATTTATTTGCTCTTTTAATTTTTATAGCAACTTTGAAGCTCGTACCTGTTTTTTTAAACAAAAAAATTCAAATGTAGCGGGCTACGTAGCAATCCCCATTTCGTGTCACGTAGGCTCCCTGTCCGTTAAGATGCATGTTCCCTTTTACCCGCAGCACTAAATATTGATAACTGCAGGTGGTGATGTCTAAATTCAGAAAAAAGCAATCAGATATACAAAGTGATTTTTTAAAAAGTCAATTGTAGTAGCCTAGGGATTGTCCCGTCTATATTAAGCTTTAGAATCTGACAAGGGGGTGGACATTTCGAACACTTGCTGTGAAAGAAATCTTGACGAAAAACCTGTAATTTACTTACCTTAATAAATTACAAATCAATTGCAACTAAATACTTGTTCATTTTCACATTTTGTTGGGCCAAAATTTTTAACTACCTGAAC
>JABXWE010010836.1:0-11130 GCA_014611495.1 Limonius californicus | reverse complement strand
GTAAATTAGTAATATATTTGCCAAGAGCTTAAGTGCATAGAGGTGTTTAGAAATCCCCGTCCTAGATCTCGCCCAATCAACACAATTAAATGTAGTTTGTTGACACCTAATATGTATGTGAAATGAAAATAGTTTGTTTTAATATTCTGCTTTCATAATAAATTTAAACTGTCCATAATATAAGAATTTACTTATACATTTGCTGTATAAAACTGTTGCAAAAAATAGATGACTGCAATACAAGCTAACATTTCTCAAGACCACGGTTAATTAGCAATAAACCCACAAAATTTGTATAAATACTAGATTCTCTATAGATTTGACCAGTCAATTGCAATGTTCCGCCTAGTGCTCATATCGGCCTTCACTGCTTTCGTTTATAGTAAGTTTTTACTCCCGTTAAGTAACACCTTTTCTCCTTTTTGTAACAATTTCTCGTGTTTTGGTGTACTAATATTAATTATCTGTATAATTTCGTTCCTCAACATATTTGTAAAATTATAAATTTATAACATTTCCCACACACATATTTTTAAATGAAATTTGAGACCAATTTTTATTACTTCCTCGGCTGGTTTTGAAATAAGCAGAACTTTACCATTGCAGAAGTAATGTAATCAATAGCTTTTTTTAATTACATTGCTCTTCAATATGTCTAGATGAATTTTAATTAAACAAAATTACAGTCGCAACTTAATAATAAGTGATAAAAAATTCACATTTTATGTCAGATCATGTTATCTATCAAAATTATTATTAGTTTATTCCAGAATTTGCTAAATTTTTTTTTCAGAGAGTAACAGATTTATTGAATGAAAAGGCAGTAGTATAGGCTATGTTTACTTTTATATCTTGACTAGGAAGTAATAGTAACCACATAGCAAAATTACAAATTTTTAGAAACATGATGTATGATACACAGTGAATTAACCGTATGAAAAACTCAGTAATTTAAAAAATCCTCTATGTATTTCTTGGGTAAATTAAAATACTTTAGCATTCTATAATCCATATCTATAGACCGAATTAAAAGTTTTCAATTCGAAATATATCTGACAATATTTTCTCTTCAACAGTAGGTGATTTTCATATTTTGTATAAATTTGAAAGCCCGTTTCTATGTCAGCATTTTCAAATTTTGAAATAAAATTAGTTAATAAAAATACCTGAAATTAAGGCTTAATTTTCACAACATTTCCAACTTCTTCTTTTGATCCTTCTGCGTTTAGTGAGCTACTCTACCGATTTCCTCTATTCTTCTCTGTTGCTTGCGGCCATCTTCACTTCCTCCACTTTTTTGCCTCTTTCATTTCCTATTTCTTCTATGATATGTATCCAATTTTTCTTTTTTTTTTCTATTCTTCTTACTTGCATTACCTTCTTAACTAATTTTCCTACACTAATTCTTCGTGTGTGTCCCAACCACATTAGTTATTTTATTTCTAACTGCTTATTAACTGGTTTCTGGTGTAGTTCTTCCCGTATTTAATTTTTTTGTCTGTCTTATATCGTTTCTGTGCTATTCTTCTTAGGTGTTTCATTTCTGCTGCTTTCAATTTCTCTTCTTGTTTTCTTCGAATCGGCCAGCTTAGCATTATACTATTGTTGGAATCACTATAGTTCTGCACGCGTGTTTTTGTTTCTTTTTTTTACTCAATTTTTCCACATATAGTTTTATTTAATGTATAGTACGTATTGTTCACTTTTTTAATACAGTTTATTATTTTTGTATTTATTGATTCCGTCTTCTGTTAATATACTAGGTACCCAAATATTTAAAGTAGGGTACTTGCTCTATCATCATAATATGAAGGTTCTAGCGCAAAATCACGCTACGAGAGGCCTCCGCGAAACGAAATCCTGCGTGGTCATAACCGACCAAAAATAGAAAAATTCAACCTGAAAACACATGCAGACGCAATGCCGTCCCACTATCGGAGCACCCTATACATAAACACGTAAAATTGTTCCCCAATACAATAACTTTGATAATATAATAATAATTAAGGTCTATATATACTTAATTATTCCCCAACGTTACAAGTCCCGTACACAATCAAGTTAACGAAATGGTTTGTATGTGAAAAGAATACAATCGTAAATAACAAAAGTCACGCCCTCAAAAATATTAACGTGAAATAATATTAAATTCACTTCCCTGTTGCAAGTGAAATCCAAAACTATGCGCATAAGTCGACCGTGTCTTTCGAAATGTAAAATACAAAACGGGTTGCTTTCAACCAGTCGCGGAATTCGTTACAAATTACAATTACAACTACAGTGACGTTTGCTGCTGGTTTTTAGTTTTCTGTATAGTTGGTTGCCTACACAATAGGCGTAATTGGTGCGTTCTTTTTAAAAGTATATTAAGGCAATGTATTCTAAAAAGAAAAATTCCCTGTATATTTCCTGTACAAGTTATATTTCGTGTTTCATTTCCTTCTTCATTTTCTTAGTACCATTTGTTGATCTCTACTATTTTCGTTTTACTTATATTTATCTCCATTTAAAGGTTTTCAATCTCCTGCGTTGAAGTGTTCGGTAGTTTCTGGGTCTTTTGTGCGTATCTGCTATTAAAACTATATAGTGTGCTGACTTTGAATACGCTCCATAGGGAAAATACATGCGTTTGTGAAATTCTTCAATTTCCTGCTCCCCAAGTTGAAAAAGGCACCCAAAACAAGATGTACACAAAAGGGACGTTAATTTTCCAGAGATTACATCAACTTTTTATTTTTATAATACCACATTAAGTGATAAATTTGAAAAACTTTGAAAACGTGTATACACATAGTGTAGTAATGTCACCAAATCCAATGTATGATTGCCGTCAGTGTGGTAAAGGATTATCTTTGTAATGCGACCTTCGGGAGTTCGAATCCTCCCTTCTACTTTCTTTTTTTTAATAATTTTTTATGAAAAATGTTTTGTTTCTGTAAATCCAACTGTGTTATATTCTCTAAGGACACATCATACAAAATACATGCATTTTTGGGTTTCATAAGAAACTAAATAATGAAACAGTATTATTTAATTGTTAAATTTACCGTCACACGTTTAATAATAACAATTAAATCGTTTAACACTAATTATTCATCATCATCATGATCATCATTTCCTAGCCTTTTAAGTCCACTGCTGAACATAGGCCTCCATTAACTGTTTCCACTGCCTTCGGTCTTGTGCGGCTCTAATCCAATGCCCCGCAATTCTTTTTATATCGTCTCTTCAACGACTTGGTGGTCTTCCACTGCTTCTTTTGTCAGCTTGGGGTCTCCAATTTATTATTCCTATTGACCATTTGTTATCTTTGAGTCTTGCAACGTGTCCTGCCCATTTGCATTACAGCCTAGTGATTCTTTCTATAACGTCCTCTACTTTTGTGGTTTGGCGAATGCGTGTGTTGTTATAGTTTCTTAAATGTTTCATTATATTTTTTGATATCTCCTTGTTTTTATTAATCCCTCCTAAATGTTTGTCTTGTTCTCCTACATGATATAGTGCGTGCCGGATTTAAGAGTTGTCCAACCTTCACCTTTTTGGCGAACTTCACATAGTCGAACAATGTCCCAGCTAATTTTTGCTAGTTCTTCTTCTAACTCCAGCAGTTTGTTATCTGATGATAATGTTCGGACATTATACGTTGCAATTTTCAGTTGCAGATTATTCCGTTGATAACAAGGTTTCATCCTCAAATTTTTGCCCCCAGAATCCGTGGGACTGCCCGAGTTTTCGGTGTGAGATTCTGGATGGATTGTCCTACTCACCTGGGATAGTGTTGTTTTAGAATTTGACATATCATAAGTTCAATCGGAAAATGACAATTAAAACGCCACGCTAGCCGTGCGGGTTGGCGAGTCTATTTAGCAGCCGCTCCTTACATGGAGTACAGACGCTGTTTGCAGCTGCCCACTCTATGTCAGACGATGCCTGTTGCCTGTTGCCTGTTGGTCCGCGTGAGGTAGTTGATTTCCCTCCTACCACCCATATCTAGGAGACATTCCCCTATCCACCACCTGGGGATGCAGCCGCTAGGAGTTACTGGCCCCCCGGAGGGGGATTAACGCAAGCAAAAATTTAAATTAAATCAAATGTCCGAATTAATTACTATCTGCATTCAAAGAGTAACTCAAACGATTATAAAATTATTTCCACACTTAAGCAAGGGTTCTTGTTGTAATTTATCTTCTTCTTCCACCTTTAGCATTACATCCTTCCGTGGGTCTTAGCTTGTTCAATAATCTTCTTCCATTCGGATCTGTTTTTTATTATCGTTTTCCAGTTTCTTCTTCCTAACTTATTCAGATCGTTAAGGACACAATCCTTTCATCGTTTCTTTGGTCTTCCACTTAACTTTCTACCTGTTGGTGGACAGTTCGTCAGAGTCTTTGTTCTGCTATTGATGTCCATTCTCTCGATATGTCCTATCTATGCTATTCGCTGCGCTTTGATGAATCGTACGATATTTTCTCCTATGAGCTCATCCAATTCGTGGTTCATTTTTATTCTATATGTCCCGTCTTTGTATTTAGTGGGTCCATATATTTTCCGCAGAATTCTTCTTTTGCATATCAGGAGCTGCTTCTCAATTGTTTCCGTTGTGCACCATGTTTCGCATCCATAAGTAATAATAGGCCTGATCATAGTTTTATAGATTTTTATTTTGGAAGTTTTGGTTATCAATTTGGATCTCATTAAATCTTTATAGGCATAGAAACTTCTCATTCCTGCTTTGATTCTTCTTTATATCTTAGGTGCTATATTATTTCCAATGTTTAGTTGTGATCCTAGGTATGCAGATTGTGGTACTCTTTCAAATTCGTATTCATTTAATCCAATTTTTTCTATTCGGGCATTCCTTTTCCTTATAACTTTGATATATTTCGTCTTCGACTTGTTTATTATCAGGCCTACTTTTTTTTGCTTCTGTCTCCAGCTTTGTGAATATTCGCTTTAATTCTCCCTTAGTTCTGCTTGATATTACAAATCATCGGCGTAAGCATTGATTTGGGCCATTCTAGTGGTTATGCACCCGGTTACGTCCGTTCTTACAACTGTCTCTAGTGTTAAATTAAATAGTAGAGCTGACAGTGCGTCTCCTTGTCTGACTCTGCTGTTGATGTGGAAAGGCTCGGTCTCTTCTCCTTGTATTTCAACTTTTGCTTTGGATTCGGTTAGTGTCATTTTTACAAGTCTAACTAATTTGGCGGGAATTCCAAATTCTCGTAGACCCTGTAGCATTTGGTGTCTACTCACTTGATCAAACGCTTGCTTAAAATCTATAAACAAATTGTGTGTTTCGATGTTGTATTCTAGTGCATTTTCTAACATTTGTCTAATTTGATGTATCCCATCTATTGTGAGTGGTCTGCTCGGAATCCGCTCTGATAGTCGCCTATGTTTTCTTCCCCATATTTTTCGATTCATTTATATACCGTGACCGATAGTATTTTATATACAACGTTTAACAGTGTTTTACCTCGATAGTTCTGCGGTTGTACTGTCGCTTCCAGGTGCTCTGCTATTCTGCATTTTTTTAATTGCTTTGCATATTTCATCATACTTTGGTTCCTCTATCAACGTTATAACTGTTATGGATTTTCCTTCTTTGTCAGGTGTTATCCTGCAGTTATAGCTTTTAGGGTTTTGTTTAATTGATTGGTAGAATTTCCTTGTAAGATTTCTTCTTCTGCTTTTTTCGACTTCTTCGATTTTTTCATTTAGCTTACTTTTCTTCTCTTCCTGCACATGATCCTTGCTTCTCTCATCGGTTCTTCGTACTTTGTTCTGTTTGCTCTTGTATCCATCTAAAGGCATTTCATCCTGGCTTTATTTTTTCTTTTCATTATTTCTCTACATTCATCATGGAACCACTCATTCCTGTTGTTAGGCTTCTTCATACCTCTTATTTTTGTGGCTGATTTTATGACAAATGTTTTAATATTTGTTCATTCTTCTTCTACATTATTATCTACTTGTTCTTACCCTAAGCACTGGTGTAGTTCTTCCCCGTAGTTTAATGTCATTCTTCCTTCATTAAAATTCTCTCTGTTCCATTTGCTACTTCTTTGTCCTTTACTTTTGACTATATTCGCTATGCGTTACCTCGTTCTTCCTTCTACGAGGTAGTGGTCCTACTCACAATTCTCGCCTCTACAAATTCGTACATCCACAATTGATGACTTTCTTCGTTTAGATATAAGTACATGGTCTAATTGATTAACTATATTGCTTCCTGGCAGTTTCCATGTCCCTCTATGCATTTGTTTGCGTTAAAAACATGTGCTACTTATCATAAGGTTTAGTGCGGCCGCTAGTTGGCATAACCTTTGTCCATTGTTATTCGTGTGCTCGTGTAAAGTATGTTTTCCTGCTACATCCTTCTTCTTCTTAGAGTGCTTCATCTCTTACGAGACGTAGCGATCTTCTCTCCATCCATATTTTCGTTTTCTTTACCTATTTTGACGCTAAAATCTCCTATGAGCACTCGTGTTTCGGGATGCTTTCGTATGTTCTTATTACCTTATCGTAAAACTGTTCGGCGATTTCTTCTTCTGCGTGTTCTATTGGGGAATATACATTTACGAATGTGGTATTATAAAATTTCGCTTTAATTCTTAGTTCACTTATTCTTCTTTTGATTGGTTCGAAACTCATTTCTAACTCTTTGACTAATCATGAACCCAGTTCCTTGTTGACCTCGCACATCGCCTCCACTGTACATCATTGTGTATTTTTTCTTATCTATTGTGTCTCTTCTCTTCCATTCCATCTTATTTCCTGTAACTGTTAGATCCATATTGTATTTTGCCAGTTCATCGACGATTGTTTGCATCTTCCTTGTCTGTAACGTTGTCATTACATTTCATGTTCCGAAGTTAATTTCCAGACCTGTGTCCTTGTTTCGTGTCTTAGTTCTTCGTCTATTAGTCCGTCCGGCTTTTGCTTCTTGAACTTTTGTAGTCTGTATGTTTTTTCCGGGATGAGGTAGCTGGCCTCGCGCCCAATCCCCATTTCGGAGGCCCATTTATCCCTCTCTTATCAGCCCTGACCGCTCTTTCCGCCACGGTTGGTTACCTGATCTCCAGAAGGGCTGCTCAGGTTTTCCGGGGTTTGTCACCTATATTTTCATATAAAGGTTACTTGGAGCTGAGAGTAAGAATTGGGTAGGAGAGGCTAAGCGGTGCTAGCTGGATGCGGCGCCGTGTGGTACGCAAGCACTACCCCATTTGAACCTCATGTAATTTATCTACAATATTCCGTAATGTTGTGTATTTAGAGAATAAAACACTATTGGATTTACAAAAATAAAACATTTTTCATAAAAAAATAATTAAAAAAAATAAAGTAGAAGAGAGGATTCGAACTCCCGAAGATCGCATTACAAAGTATATCCTTTACCACTATGTATTTTTTAATAATTTGTCCGTAGCTACGATAAATAGCAGTGCCCTAAAGTTGTCATCCCCTTACATTACTCTCTTTCGCATTTCAAATAATCTCCCTCCGTTTGTTTGTACGGCGCCATACACACTTGAATATAATATTCTGGTACTTTTCTTTATAAACCGTTCCATAGTGTTAGCCTATGTATGTTGTCAAAGGCGCCTCTTAAGTCTATGAAAATTAGATTTAGTAGTTTATCTGTTGTCATTGCTCTGTATTAGGTTTCTTATTATTGTTTGTTTGTCGTAGTGGTCGTAAAGTTGCTTGCTCATTTTCCACCTTTTTTTTAACTTCTGTTTTTAATTTTGTCTCTAATATTCTTGTATAAATTTGGAAGCACACCATTAAGCGTATGGGTCTATAATTATAACAATCTGATTGTTCCCCTTTTTAATATACTGAGATTATAAATTTTTGCTGCAAGTCTATTGGTAATTGTTCTTACTCCCATGCTTTCTTGCAGATTTTCCATGTAATGACCTTACTTCCTCCCCATGTTATTGTTACGTTTATGAGCTGTAACTGATAAGGAGCCCTTTGTCGTTATCGCCGGGATCACCAGAGAAACAGCTACCCTTATATAAGATGATTAAATTTATTCATCTATACGTTGTGCAAGAACATAACAACTTATCCTAAAACTTTATATTAAACCACTTACAATAATAAAGTCAGGTGCAACCCCATTGCTAACTTGGTTATTGAGAATACTGTCATCTATCAATCGCCCACCGACAACTGCCAACTATTCACCTTTGGCTAATTCACTCTCTCCTCTACCATAGCTTCTGCCTCAAGTCTAACAACTATATCTTCATGTATATAACGGCGATCATGCAACAAACTAGTGGCTGGCGAAGGCTCACGTCAACGTGACCGCCCCCTTCCTCAACTCATCAGTGCCATTTTATTAATTCGCTTTTGCACCCATAAGCAATGGCCTGCTTGTTACTCAATTTCCCTTATCATGTGTATTACTTATTCCACATTGTCTAATTTAATAGTGAAATGTACTTCGAATTTGCTGATTATAATGGCATCACTACTTGCAACATAAATGTGTATGCATGTAATTAATATCACATTACAACAGCTATGAAGCAATAATAATTTAATTTAGAATTAGGGAAATTGGGTTCGTAACATTATCATTTCTGCTTCCTCATTATCTTCTCCACGTGCTTTTCCTGTTTTTTTATCTGTTTACTGCATAAACTTCTTCATTTATTATTGTAATTGGGTTTTTTCTTCTTCTGGTTTTTCTTCATATCTTATATCTTTTTTTCTGTTTTCATTTGTTGCTGTTTTGTATTCTTTTTTTGACAATAGATTTTTGCCTTTGTTTTTAATGTAACATCTAAGTTTGTCATTAATTAGCGATTTTTATTTTTGATGTTTCGGTTTATTTTTCTAGTTTGGTGCACATTTCTAACATCTCCGAATAAATTATTCAACTTTATAATTGTGTTTTATTATAGCCCTTATCTAGTTTTGAATTAGAAAGCGAGTAACACTGTAAATTTACAAGATAAGACGTAAATTGCTCTTTATGAAATTACTTTTTAACAGGCAAGACATCTTCTTCGCCAAAAATGGTCGGAAGAATTGTTGGAGGAAGGGATGCTACCATAGAAGAACACCCTTATCTAGTCTCGCTAGAGGTTCTCGGAAGTCAATTCTGTGGTGCAACCCTTGTCAAACCCAACGTTGCTATTACAGCTGCACATTGCACTCGTGGCTTGAAGTAAGTTATAGGTTTTGTAGTATCCGTGGCGTAGAAAGTTTCACATGCACCTTAATACGATGACAAGTAATACATCCCTCTCCGTACTATTGCAGTTTTAAGTTAACAAACAAGAAATAGATAGTAATTACAAAATAAACAACAAAAATTATAAATTTTTGTTTAGTTGTTGTTTGTTAGTCATATTTCGTCACTATTTAATTTATATCTGAATTGGTAAATACTTACGATAGTGAAAACGATCATTTGAAACCTATAGTTAATCGAAGATGTGTTTCATATATAAAAATAAGCTATGATAACATCTTGGACACAAATCGGTGCATCGTCAATGTTGACCTTGAAATTGTCGATAGAGGGTTGGCAGTGGAGAACAAAGCGTTTGTCATTATTTAAGACACGCAGTTTATAATATTAGCTACAATTATGTAATAATTTTCAAAGTTTAATATCATTATTTATTACTCTAGATCAGACAACGAGTCGGGAGTTCTAATTCCCGACTCGACGCCTAGGTATCTACGCTCGAATGAACAAGGGGTGATATGCGGTTGCTTTATGCGTGATGTCCACCACATTACCATGTGCCATGAATTTGGCATGCCAAAACCGGGTCTGAGAACAAGGATAGAGGAGGTCTAACCTTCTGCCGTGCAAGCCAATCTCTTTCAGGAGATATAGGGCCTCACCATTAAAGATCATACAGTATCTCCATCTGAACGCATAAGGTCAGCGTTTAGTTATGTGTTTTTTTCCCGAATAAACCATTTTGTCACAAAAACAACAAGAACAACAACAAAAATCCAAAACACAACTACAATTCTTGACTAGACTCGATGATGGTCGCTGTCAAAAAAAAAACTAATCAGGAAATTTTTTTTCTACAACTACTGACAACAAAACATGACATATTTAATTGCCATGGATACTCCGTAAACAGGTACCTACGTAGGTAGATTTTTCCATTTCATTTTGACTGATCCGAATCTGAAACACTAGGAAGCGTTAAAACGAGTTTAAATTAATAATACATATGAAAAATTGGGTCTGTTTCGTTTGCATTGGCACCTGTATATAGAAATTTCTTTTTCGTTACATAGGAATAAAACGTGGCGCATTAAGTTTAAATTTATAACGAATTGGTAATGGTTTAATAATGTAATTATATTAGTTAAGTATAGCATAGTAAAGTATCAACAATGAAATCAATTTTAACAGTTTTTGTGGGGCAAAAAATTAATACTAATTAAATAGAATCTTTAAAACTAATCAGACTCAAAGCTGGATTACACAAAAAAGTCTGAAGATTTGCCGCCTAAACTTATTATTAAGGGTTTTGATGTATATTTCCTTTCAACTGTAAGTACATGCTGCAAACAGCTTCTGCAGTTTTTGTCAATTTCTGGACAACGTCTTTAATTAAACACACAACACTATCACTTATCCAGATGTATTCCTTTTTCGTCTTTTTTAACTTACTCCACGTCATTTTAATCGCATAAAACTCACAGTGATAGGGAGACAAAGCACTCGAAGAAGAATAGGCAGATAATCGTTAAACTCATGTTATGTACTATGTACAGAACCTACTGCATTGTAGGTAATTAACAGACCATTGGCCTATACACAGAAGAAGAAGAAAAATGTGCCACTTCATATGAATTAATTTCTTAATTTGTTTGCCGCCTCGTAAGAATTAATAAGAAGAATTAATAACTAATTTTAATTACAGTCTTATTTTGGGTTACCATTTCGCTATTTTGTTTTGTCTTCCTAAGTTTCAGTTATTTTGACAGTTCCCTTTTTGTAGGCTCGAGGTTGCCGATTCTTGTTTTTCTCGCGCGTGACCTCAAATACTTCCGAGAACTCACGTGTCCCTTATTCTAGAACATTTCATTACATGTCGAAATATGCTGCAACCTTTTTGGGGGAATGAGGCG
>JABXWE010010835.1:0-20507 GCA_014611495.1 Limonius californicus | reverse complement strand
AGGCGAGTTATACAACACGCGGGTGATTAATCCTTTGCATCCGAAGCTGGTGGTGGACTGTTATATAAGTTGCATCCAGACGCACGTCAGGTAACTTGGCAAACATAACATTTCTTTCATGCTGGGTTATTAAGTTCTAGTTTGGTCGTTAGACCCTCTTCAGTTTGCAACAAACTATATATATATATATTGCTATGATATTTACCCTATATTTATATTATTTTTATAAACTATACTTAAACTATATTAATCTTACGAGATAACCCTGATATGATGTGATTTTTGGCATCGTAATGCCTTACGTATGTATAAAAGGATATTGTTTTATTTAGTTACAAGTGTTGAAAAAGTTAGTTGAAATTATTAATTTTGGAGGTTATGATTTTGTTTTTACTAATTATGTTGTTATTAGTAGATGTAGAGGAGATATTTGTGTTTATATAATTGTGTTTATGATTAAGGTTTCTGTTTTTTATAATTTTAAGAATCAATTGTTGAAATTTGTTTAATATTGAATAATTAAGCACATGCTATTTTTTAATTCGAATATTAATGCTATTGGTACTGTAGTGCGTTGGGTGGGCAACGGTCGTTATGTATTATAAATAGTTACGGTTTTCCTTCTTATGTAAATACACAAATAAATTTCATCTCTCCAAATTCGTCGTTTATTTATAACTTATTTGGTGTTAAGACCTTCTTACAAGGTCCTAGCTCCATATTTGGTGGCCCCGACGTAGTTACTACATAATTCCTCGAAATTTTGGAGATATTGTACAAAAAAATGTTTCCTACGTTCTCCTGCCCGTTTGCCTGCCCGTTTGCTCCTGTTCCTGCCGCAAGTTCCGCCGGAATTGCCTCACTGTGTTTGGTCCTCGCCCAGGCTGTCATCCCGATCGGTGCTGCTCTACACTACATTCAGATAAGTTCCGTTTTCATTCCATCTTTCTGAACTGTCAGTTTTAAGTTTCAATTTTTGACATTTGTTTTCATAATCAGTCAGAAAACGCTTTATCATTTCATGCTCATTTACCTGCCATCTCTTAATATTTCCTCTTTTGGTTATTGTGTTTTTCCTGTGATGAAGCAATTTCCATATAGAGCTCTTCTCGCCTTCCAGTGCTTTTTCCACCGCACTACTCTTGTCTCTTCTCTCGTCGTTCTGATAATCAAGCCACGTTCCTTGACTCAGAACCGAGTATATCCTTTCCACCTTTTCGCTCTATTCTAATCATCTTTCTCTCTTATAGGTCATCTGTACAGAACCACTGCATCGGGAAATAGTAATTAGGCATTTCTGGGGCGATGTTCATTCACATGACAGCAAGAGCGGATGGTTCTTGGCATTGTCGGCGTTTTCCGCACGCTGACTGCTGTCCTGTGCCAGTATACTTCCTGCTACATTTGGGGAATGAATTTCCAGCAGTCATCTATTAATCTAGTTATTAATCTTGACTTTGTTATTTTTAAGGATTTATTTAGAAAACATTTTTTCTCGCATAAGGTTTTTTTAACTACCACAACCGTTCCAAATTTTTGATTCCTCTATAACGTGGGTCAAAATTGTGTTTAGAACACATGGTTGTGGAAGTTTTTCCTTGTACATATGCGTTTTTTTTTCTTTTTTCGAGAGAGAGGGGGGGGTAAATGTAGTGCGTTGGGTGGGCAACGGTCGTTATGTATTATAAATAGTTACGGTTTTCCTTCTTATGTAAATACACAAATAAATTTCATCTCTCCAAATTCGTCGTTTATTTATAAGTTATTTGGTGTTAAGACCTTCTTACAAGGTCCTAGCACCATAGTACATTTTTATTAAACCAATTGTGTGAAAAAAATGAAAATCTGTGGTTTTGAATAGAGGAAAGTTTAAAAACAACCGATTGTCAAAAGCATTACTCCAAAAAAAAATTAAGCATTGCCTGCAAAATATTTATGACACGAATCTAATCTCTTAACGTCGAGGAAGAAAGTCTATAAAATACGTACCCGTATCAGGAAGATGGACAAAAGTATGACCAGAGATGAAAACATTGCTGGTGCTGCGAGAATGGTTCCTGCTAAAAATCGATTTCATGTGCTAGAAGTAGCTGCAGAAATTGAATCTTGCCCTACTGAACAATACGATCATTTTTTTGTAATGATAGGTAATCGTAGTGAAACGTAGATTCACCGCTGGGATCCGGAAACCAATTAGTATAATGGAACCTTAAAAAATACTATCCAAAATATTTCGATTTTAACCATTTGCAATGAATATTATAGCGTCGGCATTCCTGGTATGCTAAAGTATTTCTTTTAATTTTAATTACTTATAGTCGAAAGCCACAAATACTGGCGAATGTAATGTGAACTTGATATAGACAGTGCGTAAAACCATTAAGGAGTACACTGGCGGAGTTTTGGTGCTTTATGACAACGTCTCTTCGTATAAACCAAAAGTTTCAGTATTTGCTATTTGTTAACGTGAAGTTTCTGAGGACAACCTTTTGTCCCGAATCCATGAGCATTGAGCAAGCTCTCGACGAATTTTACTTAAACAAAAATCTAAGTAAAAGAGCAGAAGAAGTGGAACCATTGTGAGTCGCAAGAAAAATATTTTTAATAAATGTGGAATTGTTATAAGTGGTCATAAGGATTACGCTAAAAATTAAAAAATCTGTGTGTCTGTAACCTGTAAAGATTTGGAAATCGCCTTGTAACACAATTATTTAAATCTACTGTACAAGGAAAACTACTATTATAGCAAAAGGGCAGCCTATAAATGATTTACATACATATTGCTATTGAATGGTATCTTTAGTCCTGATTGTAGAATGTAGGTGTGCTGAATGAGTGAGCTCGATTAAGTTAACCTAAAAGTCATCAAGATTACTGTATGATTTTAAAATAAAATAATTTCCATAGGAGGATGTTCGCACCCACCCCAATTGATGAGGACTGCATACATATCTGCAACATATATCCTAATAGTAACCGTTAACGAATTATTGTTTATTTCATAATTTATGTGGTTAAAATTTTAGTTCAACGAATTTTATGAAATAAATCTATTTTTAATACATTTTTATTATTTTATTTACAAGAAATGTTCAAAATGATCTCCATTGTGTTCGATACACAAAGTCGCACGTCGCAGAAGAGATCGCTGCGTTCTTAATATGGTTGCTGGGTTATTCCTAATAATATCGGCAGGCTGCTGTATTCTTTGGCGTAATTCTTCTATCACGTGCATTTCAGTTGCATAAGAAATCTTTCATGTGACCCCAAAGATAAAAATCTAATGGAGTCAAGGACAGTGAACGCAGTGGCCATACTAAGGGTCCTCCTACTCCAATCCATCTTCACGGAAAATGTGCGTTAAGCCAAGCTCTAACACGAAAACATAGATGTGTTGGTGCCCTATCGTGTTGATATCACATTGCACGTCTAATATTTAATGGCACATCTTCCAGTAATAAGGGCAAAGAATTTTTTAGAAAATATTCGTAATTCGCATCATTCGGTGTGGCAGTTCAAATGGTCCAATGGTCATATTAACATTAAATCTACGTTGAAAATGCGAGCGCCTTCTTAAATGAGGATTTTCTGCAGCACATTCATGAAAATTATGATAATTATTGATACCATCTCTTGTGAAAGAAGCTTCATCGGTCTATAAAATATGCGGTAGGTTTTTATTATTTTGTACCCAATTACAAAACCCTAGACGAACTCTTTTTAATGACATGGATATAAGCGAGCACTTCTTATTATTCTCCAAACCTGGTTTCTACATATTTCAATACGTAATGCAATTCTTCGCATACTTAAAGACGGATCTTCTTGTAATAAATTAAGAACTTGTTCATCATCGCTTATGGATCTATGGACAACTTCTTGGCTGACTACATGTCTTGCATTGAAAGTGCCACGTTCCCTCAGCTGACTATGTGAATTAAACAAAATTGCACGAATATGCAGTCTTTTATTGGGATATCTTATACAATATACTTGTTGTGCTGCTAAAGCATTTAAATTACACATAGAATTATTGAATATCTGTATATTCTTAATTTGAAAATAACATTGGCATTGTGAATAACTTGTGAATTACGATAGGAATAAGAATACGAAGAAGAAGCCAATAACTTCAGTATCACAGTGTAAAAAATGACAAGTTTCTAACAATAATTTGTTACAAACGATGTTCAAATGTTACCAAACAAAAGATGCGATCATGGCAACTAGATCAGTATTTCAGAAATCCGTTGAACTAAAATTTTAGCCACATAAATTATGAAATAAACAATGACTCGTCAACGGTTACGTTTAGGGCATATGTGTATTTGGACTTTTCGACTGTAAATAAGGTCTGGAATTCATCCTTGAAATATTGCCGGTACGTTTGGGAACACAGTGTGTATTATAATATTGCATGTGTTACATGTAAGTGTTATAAGATTTTAAGCGCTGAAATGTTAGTACTACCTTCAGACAGACACAGGTGTGTAATATTCTTTTTACAAATTTCACTCACATCTACATTACAAATCACAAAATTCTATTTTGAAATTTTAAACTAATTACAAGCAGTGGAAATACAACATGCGTGGTATTTCTGTTTCCGTTATCGTAAAAATTAAATTCAATTTTTAACGATTAGAGTAGTAAACGTAGCAACTGGAATTTACTTCACTTGGTTGATTAAATTAGTTTTTAAAATATTTATGTGTTAACTTTAAATAATTGTCCTATGGGTGCAAATATACGATACGAAAAATTGTGGGAATTTTTATATGCTTACATTACACGTCCTTGTTGCTTTGAATATTTTCAACACAACAAGCACTCATACCTAAGCCTGTAATTTCCGGAAATTTCATAACCTCTCGTATATTATATATGAAAATAATATCCGAACGTTATTACGTGGGCGGTTATATTAAATTTGTTGGCAAAAATACATGTGCCTTTACAGTTATTTTGTGATTCGTTATATTTTAAACACATATGTATATTGATATTTCGCCACGTAATCTTGTGTATCTTATTTAGTTCCATTAGTGACCTCCATAATTGAACATTCCTTACAATTACACAAATTGATCTTCGTAGTTATCAAACTTACAATTTTTTTTACAATGTACGTCAGCAATCAAAATTACACCAATTGTATGAACTAATTTTATGTCATTAATGATTGTTATAAAGAGACTACCACTTGTCAGTGCCGTCTCGTTAGTTTCCTTCACCTGTCGGCTGAGATTGATGAACTTATCCATTTGGTTTCACCTTATTCTGATAGGTCCCACGGCCATTTACGTGTTAGTTTTAGAGAGTCTGGCTGCTGCTTTAATGGTGCAACTGAATCATTAGGGTGTCCGAGGAGTCTTTCACGGTGACTGACTGCTCGTTGTTTGATTAAGTCTCGCTTATATGGGATTTTGAGGTCGGTATATAATGTAGGATTAGACACATCACAAGGAACATTCATGAGAGTTTAAATATCTTGGATTGGATTTATTGTAAGATCATAAGCATACATCCAAATGGGCTTATTATAGTTCTACATATTGGTAATTTTTATCTGTTGAAAGACAACCGACTTATAAGCCAGTACATGCTTTTGATTTTCAGGTCCACTTTCTTACATTTTTCTTTTCGTATGTGATGGTTTTGCGTTCGTGTTTTATCCATATATAACCTTTCATGCCTAACTTCATTTGATTGTGGTTTTCGGATGTTGTTCATAGCAACCGATGGGTATTGCGATCACCACGTCTGCATTGTAACATGCGTAGACTTTGTCAGATTTACTTTGATTTTCCATTTCGTATATATCTTTTTTAGCTGTGTCATATGAAAATGTTACTATACCGAATTTCACGCTTTAAATGCACTGAGGGCGTTCCCGGTTGCGCATATAAACCGATAAGCCTTGTGTAGTAGGATAAGGTCGAATTTGCTTATGTTAGAGGTTCTTAAACGGTTAACCTTTTCACGTGTTCCTGAAATTATTTAATTCTATTTAAAATACTTCTTTAATATTATTTAAAATAATATTGGAAGTTGTTGAAACTTTTAAACCCAACTTTAGCAAACATATGATAGAAGGTATTGCAGAAAAATGTGATATGAAGGTACTTCGGCTTCAGCCTTATTACTGTGAGAGAGATAATATGGATGAAAGTGAATCAATTATTATTAATGTGAATGAGGACAGTGATAGTGACTTTGATTATAGTGAATCAGCTGATTAAGTTATATAATTTCTGTTGTAAATTTTCCTATATTTCACAATATTGTGTTTAACTTAAACTTATAGTGCATTTAAAGTGTCAAACGATCTATAGTTCTGTAATTGACGTATTTGTTAAATCGGCTGTAAGAGGTAAGGCAATCAGGGTCGGTTTTAGTCGGGGGCAACGGGGGCACTTGCCAGCAGCGCCTAAAGGTAATAGGCGCCATCGTATATTTTAAAATTTTAAAAGATGTTAGGCGACCGGGTGGCGCAGTGGGCGAGAGTCCGCTTCGCAACCGGTTGACCCGAGTTCGACTCCCGTTGTGGCCCGAATTTTAATTAATTCTGGAGCAGCGGGAGTGACTCGGTAGCATAGTTGGGGGGGTTTTACAAGGGTGGGGCATGTTAGACTCGTGCATAGCGCTACGTGCGCTGATCCGAGGTAAGCGGGGTGGGATGAGAATCGTGGAGTTGCTACAGCAACTCCACGATTTCACCCGAGATTTCAATATACAAGCCAGATTAGTATAATAGTAATAAACTAAGCAAAGTAAAGCTGAACTTATTTGTTCGAAACTGAACTGTTACGAATCGCGTAGATTGAGTGAATTCCAGGAGCAATGATTTATTGATAAATCACCTGTTTGAATTTAGAATAACGTAAATTCTTACATTCATACATACAGATTGTGTATTCTGACAGCTATTTACGGCGATTGTAGCACTGGAAGTCTGGCTCGGAACCGGCCGCCGTCGAGTCTATTAAAACTTAGCTTCGTACACTGTGAAAAGGTGTAATTCACGATCACTAACCACAAATTCCTTTGATTTAAACACGAGGGAATTTCATTTTGTTACCACAGCAAATCATAGTAATTGTAGGGTTTGTGTTGATAATATAGGTGTACGTGGCAGCCATCTTGTGGATCGTGGGACACCCGACCGACCGATCAGCTGTGGGCAGGTCCTTCGACCACAGAAGGAGCGAATCATTGCAGCTACCAGAAGGACCCAGTGGCGTATCCAGGATCGCATACATTAATTTAAAATTGTGTTTATTTAATTTAAACAGGGAAATTACATTTATGTAATTTTACAATAAAATTACATTTATTTAATTTATACAGTAAAATTACATTTATTTAAGTTAAACAATGATATGTACATAAGGGTAAACCAGTTAAATAAAATTTATTGTTTTCAAGCTGATTCGTGTAATTGAATCCTGGACAACTCCAGAGCATACCCAGGTGAACAATTACTATAACGTGTGCGTCTCGTATAAGCAACCAGGTGCACCGTTACAATAGTTTGATCTTTATAATCCTTTATGCAGCCATCGTACAGAGCAGGGTGTTTAGCTACACATTCTATAAGTATCTCATCCTCTGAAGGAAAAAACGGAATAAATCGAGTAGACATTTTATTCAAAAACACAGAAATCACCACCTGTAGTACTAACTAAACGCATCCGTCTGCGTTTATACTGCTTCGCGAGCAGACGGTTCGCAGACGCAAGCGTCAGCCGCAATTGCATCCGTCGAAACACATGCATAGGAAAACTGCAAGATTTAATTTACTTATTACAGGTATGTAGGCGTCCGACGCATGCGTCGGACGCCTACGTCAGACGCCTACGTCAGACGCCCAGAGGAAATCCCACCTTTCCAGTAGAAATAAAGCGAAAATAAATTCTCTAGATGGTTGGATGTTGGTTTCTCCAACAATGGATTCTCTTCTAATACTTCCAGCATGGATGCAATTAGCTTTTTATAATGTTGCACTGGGTGTTTTGTGTCCCGCCCATCCCAATTAATTCTTTCTGCCAGGTTGGGTGTAGGTTTGCTGCAGGAACTCAATGAAGACGAGTTGGACCGCCGTTTGCAATTTTGCAACACTATAAGTGAACGGGCAATAAATAATGCTAATTTCTTTTGAACGTTTGCTTTTCCGACAAATACACTTGTAACGAAGCGTTACTAATTTGTATGGTTATTTTGACATTTAGAACTCCGTTTAATTTGTTTACATGCCGTTTACCGTTTAGAAGTTTATTAGTTTGATTTTTGGGTAATTATACTGTGTACCGACCGATGCCTTTTCGAATGCACCCCGTATAATTTTCATTTTAAGAGTGTTTACCGATTTATGTAAATATTATTATGTACCGTTTAATTTATATTTTGAATTTAAGACCGAACAAGGTAATTTATATGTTATGTGCCGTGTCGCAACATTTAGAATGCCTAGTTTATTTTGTTATTATTATCTGAGACCGTTTTAGTTTACTACCGTTATTAGGGGAATATTTAATTACCAGTTACGTTTATATTTGAACATTCAGCGTTTATTTATATATCCGAACATTGTAAATTTGGTTTATTTGAATTCCATTTACGCGTGGAGATCAGATAACCGCATCTACGGCGTATAGTTGGTGGGGTAGCTGCGTACACCCTACGCCTAGCTAGAATGCGCAATTTAAACCGAATATTGCAGCAACAGTTACCGGGCGGGTATTAATACAAGCTAACGAGCATTAAAAACACAGTCTTCCCTCCGGTCCACCTCGAGAAGCTCCAGCCAACCAGGAAGAAGAATCATCCAGTACCAGCGACTCAGGAACTACTCCGAAGCTAAGGTACAGCCTACCCACGTAAGTAGTTTAGAGGTGAGGAATTGCTTTATCTTGGCACTATTACTTTACCGTTCATATTTTAATTCTCCGTTCTCTTTCTCCTCTTGTATCCCCCTCTCTCTCTCTCTCTAACTTACCCGAAACCCCGGAAGCAACATCGCTGCGTGTGTCCTGAGTTGTTGTCTTCCATCCTTGTCTCCCCTTGCGGCTGCGTGTGTCCTGACGCAAGTAACCCCTCCTTCAGAAGCACCGTCGCTGCGTGTGTCCTGAGGCAGTGTTTTCTGTACCTTATCTCCCCTTGCGGCTGCGTGTGTCCTGACCGAAGTAACCCTCCTTCGGAAGTACCGTCGCTGCGTGTGTCCTGAGGCGGTGACTTCCATGAGATATCCCTTTATCCGGAGAAAGAGCACCGTGTTTCTTGTCGGTTCACTACCGGGGTTTGTACCCGAATTGTGCCGACATATACGATCTCCTTTATCTCTCGCTGTCATAGTGAGACCGTACCTGATACCGTACTGACGTCCGCAGAGGTACTGTATTGCTACCGTATTGCTATCATATCTGCTACCGTTTGCTACCGTATTTGCTACCGTATTTGCTACCGTATTTGCTACCGTATTTGCCATTGTATTGCTACCGTATTTGCTACTGTATTGCTGCCGTATTTGCTACCGTATTTGCTACTGTATTGCTACCGTATTTTGTTACCGTTTTGCTTCCGTTTTGCTACTGTATTTGCTACTGTCCAAATTTAATGTTATTGCATTATACCTTTTAATGTAAGACCCTGTATTGTTTAATTCATCCAATATATGTATTAAACCATTCTTGCTTTAATTATTCCACGACGTAGTACAATAGAGTCTCTAGGCCGATCCCGAGATTGTAGGTAAATAACAACAGACCCCTGGACACCGACGTCTTCAACTGTAGTTACCCAGGTCTTCGTTATCTGTTCCAGGAAAACGAGAGAGTAAACACAGTAACAAATCTGGCGCCCGAGGCAATCTCCGCAATTGCACGTAATAAGCGTGCAATTGACTCCGTTAAGCCGATTAAAGAAAAGAGCGTCACACACTTTTGTTGTAAATGATATATTCAATCGCCAAAATTGTCGCTATTGGTAAGATATCCGAGGATATTTCACGAAACACATATTCAACACTCCGAAAATTAAATGCATTGGCTAGCATTTCTGATGATCTTCTCGTTGGTCATTTTTTCTTACCTAGTAATTTGACTGGACAGATGTACTTGGAATTGTTACAAGACAACATGGATTCAATATTAACTGATATTATAGAGAATGATGATCATGACCTTAAAAATCGTTTGATAGTCCAACAGGTCGGAGCTCCTCCACAATATGCATTGGTAGTTTAACAGTATTTGGATTGAAGGTTTGCAGGTTAAAAGATTGGCAGAAAAGGCGCTATTGAATGTCTCGTAAGGTCGCCAGCTTTATCTCCGCTGGATTTATTTTTGTGGGACCATTTAAAGAGTAAAATTTATGCAACCTAACCCGATTTTTTAAAAGATTTATGACAAAGTATAATCAATGAATGCCGTATAATTACTCCACAAATGCTTGAGCATATGCGACGGCATTTTAAACTGAACCTTTATTGCTGTATGGACGCTGTTGCTACTCATTTCGGACATTTACTAATCCAAAAATAGAAACATCACTGCCATGCAAATTCATCGAGTTTTTAAATGGTATGTCTTTTAATACCTTTGCCATTTACAATTTATAGGGTGAAAGATACCCCGAATTGAAATTTAGTGTCACAACTACTCCGGTTTCGTTTCTGGTAGATACCCGTTACATATGTTTGTTTTTGATTACTCATCACTACGTAACAGTTTTGAATAGGACTTATGTTGATATGGCTTTCATACACTGTATATGCAAATTTATCCAGAAGAAGTGCATATTTATGTTCAACCAATCCTACAGAAAACACACTTTTCCATATTTGGTCTTGTTTAAAATTCGAAAATTACAGTACTTCCATATAAATGATTTAAAACCCGGTTTGAGTTTAATCGGAATTATATACAATCAAAATACAAATACAAAACTACATAGGATAGCGGAGATACAGAGGCATTCACGAAAAATATTATGTTTTTCATATAAATCCTGTAACAAGAGCGACTACGCACCCCAAGAGATTGAAGGTCATCCCGCATAGCACTCAACGAGTGGATTTCCACTATGCTACTGTAGGCACTAAATCAACGGTCCGATGAGTAGCTTAGTTGGCAAAGTGCTCACTTCCTGAAGGAAACATTTAGGTTCTAAACTATATACCCGCCACGCACATTGCCCAGTCCAGCTATGACAACCATCTAATCTAAATATCTAAAACCTTTTTGAGTATAGTGCATACAAAAGATTACAAATATAAATTATCATGGTTGACTGTGGGGCACAAAGTGAATGTTTTTTACATAAGTCATACAGTTTATAATATTTATTGCAATTACTCAAGTATAATTGCTACAGTTCTGTTTACTGTAGGACACCAAATGTTTATAGCAGAATACATAACTCAACATCCGCAGAATTTAACGAATTTCCTATATATTTCTTAAAGTTCTTGGAAGTTGTGAGTGAACAGCTTGACAAAGCTAAATGGATTTAATATACATTCTTTCAAAGAAGTTGTAATAAATAGAGCTACGTGGGACACTATAAAAAGGTCTAGCTGTCGCTGCATTGTAGTTTCCGCTTTATGTATACAAATAACAGTATTCAGTTTATATAAAGAATTATGTAAAACGACAGCTGAATAGATTAAAAAAAAAACTAACTAGTACGCGTATCATACAATTCTTCAAATTAAAACTTGCTTTCAAAACATTATAATTTCAAATTATAATCCAAAATGACCTAACATAAATTTTAAAAACACTTCTGCAAGGATACACCGTGAACTTACTTTTGTTCTAAATAAGGGGTCTGCAGCCTTTCCAAGGAATCGGGCCACTTGAATAACCAGTGAGAATTAGAAGGCAGGTGGAGAGCGGATTTCATTACACATCTCTATATTTTTTGTACCGCGAAATATTGAATCTGCTCCTGCGGAAAGGGCATTGGAGTCGAAGTAACGAGGCTCCAGGTATGTACTCCCCATTCAATGTAGCAGCTGACGTGGTGGCAGTCACTAATCTTACGGTGAGTACCTGCGAGCTATTAGGTTTGCGGTGGGTTCTGGTATACCACGTCACAGATTCACTATTATACAACCAGATTTGCGATTAGTGAAACCAATAGAAGGAACCGATCGAAATGCGACAGTCGACAAATCGTTTTAGAAGCAACCCGCTGCCAAATATTCAATTTTTTGTTCATATTAATAAATTGATCTTATTGTTTTGTTTAAAAAAATATTAAAAACGAACAGAAAAAGTAAATATATGGTCTCCCGGGTAGTGCGACAATTCTTCGAGCTCGGGACTTAGGGTCAATAATTATAATAAAAGCAAGAGGAAAACAAAAATAAGTGGTTAAATCGATCGCCCCAAAGGAACGATAAGGTTTTTTTTGAGACATTACGCGGGCTTCACGAAAAATAGTTTTTTTTTACGAAACTACGCACTAAAGGCCCTAGAAGGCCGCATGCTATCCGCGACCCGCGGATTGGCAACCCTTGCTCTAGACAATATAATTAATTTAAATACTCATCAACGCGCCCGAGTATTTAAATATTCGTAATTAATAAGAATTATTTGTCAAATAATAATAAATAAACTAGTTGATGAAAGACGGTCGGGGTAGGTAGGAATGAGCTATTCGATTAATTTTGACTGCTGGGGGCTAAAATTTGTACCAGCAGTAATTCAACTTTCAACTAACTTTTGAAGAATGTATTATGTGTTACGTGCAACTGGGTTTGTATATAATGCTAAGATGATGGAGGATAGTAGATACACAGACATAAGCTATGAACACTACCTGTCTATATTTACAAAAAGGTATACGAGTATAACACATGATCATAAATTTGAACAACTGAATGTTTCACAGAGATATTATAAAGCAGTATAGATATAGGTCTCCGGACAGGAAAACAGTAATTGTTCTTCGTACACTAAATAGTATAACATATATACGAATACAGGTTATTTAAGGCGAGGAACCAAATATATCATGGACTGAGTTCGTTATGGTTGTTTGGCAATTACTCAAATCCCAAATGAGAATTTATCGGAAAATATGAACACGAAACGTACAACACAGTAGTTAAAAGTTACACGTTCGTGTGAATGGAAACTTTTTAACCAGTTCACATAAAGATCAAGATAGCCGAAATCCCCCCATTAAAAGTCAGTCGTTATCCATCTACCCAGTAAGGAGATACTGCAAGTAGTTTGAAAAGTAACCTACGGGAAGTAGTGAAACTGGAAATTTATCAATTTCGGAGATGGTCACAGTTTTAAAATTCTCTTGTTTACTTTTTGTACTAAACGTTTGGAAAATTTACTGCAACTTTGCTAAAGATAGTTTAATGGGTAATGAGTGACGTTTTCCAGAAAATTCCTGTTCGATGTCTAACTTAACAACTTAACAAAGGTTAAGAATATGCAGAAGTTTCAAAATTTATTTTATAGGAATCTAGTAAAGATAATATAAAACAGTTAGTTTGAAATCTATAGTTTCTAAAATGAGCTTCTTATTTTATTTAATATTTTGTATTAAACATATTTAGTTTCTGTTGATGGCGATGCTTTGCACACATTTATAAATTTCATTTCATGATATAAACTCATTTAAATAACTAAAGGCAATTTGATAAGATACAAAAATATTTGAGCTTTAGAAGTAGACAAACTTAACACTTTTATTGCCAAGATCGCAGAAGGGCAAGTACCGCATATCGTAGCAAAGTTTGGATTAGGCAATGGGAAGGACAGGGGATACACTATGGTACAATTTTGTCAGGAACAAGAACTGGTGGTAACCAACAGGTTTTGCAGATTATCCCCACGAAGGCTATACACTTGAACCGCTTCAGGCAACGCAGAGATATTTATGTTTAAATAGCATTAAGAGTGCCAAAACCCAGCCAGGCACTGATATAAATTCCGATCACAATCCGGTAGCATTAAGTTGAAAGTGGTTAAAAAAATGAATTCAATAGAAAGGTAGATGTGAACAAACTCAGGATATCGAAGATAAGAAACAAAGTAGCAGAAGAATGGAAAGACTGGACAAAGGAAAGTAAACTAAGATTATTGCCGACAGTGGAGGATAACCGGAAAACACACAAAAAAAATAATAAACCAAATCGGAAGAAAAATACTAGGAGTAGGAAAACCCGAAAAAATAAAAATGGAGAACTGAACAACTACTGGAAATGATGAACAAAAGGAAGAAGTACAGGAACAATAGTAAAACTGAATATGATAGAATCAACAGACATATAATAGGAGAAAGTAAATAAGAAAAAAATGGCTTATTGAACGATGCGAAGAAATCGAGGAGCTATAGAAAAACATGATTCATTTAAGCTTCAAAAGAAAATAAAATAGATAACAGGAATGCACAGACTTTTTGTTGAAGACGTTCAACTAAACATATTAGAGAGGGATAATACCCAAGGAATGGTTGAAGTCGTCATAACTCTCCCGAAGAAAATCAACGCTAAATGTGTAAGGAATTTCGTACACTAAACCTCATGAGCTAAGTATTAAAATTCTTCTTGGGCATAATTCCGAAAGAATAAGAAAAAAATGCGGCGAAACACTATGTAACAACCAATTTGGATTTAGATTTGTAGTAGGCACAAGGGAAGCCTTATTTGCATTACAAGTTTAAATACATAAATGCAAAGACATGCAGGAAAACGCTATCATAAGTTTCATTGACTATGAGAAAGCGTTTGACAGACTAAGACATGAACAACTTATTCAAATACTGGAAGAAGTACGCCTAGAAGGAAAGGATACACACATAATTAAGAACTTGTACTGGAGTGAAACAACAACCTTCACAACCGAGAAAGACAGTAGAAATAGAAATAAAACGAGGAATGAGACAAGGATGCAATGTATCGCAAACCACGTTCAACTTGCATTCAGAGCATTTAATAATAAAAGCTTTGTACGAAAGAGAGGGGGTATGAAAGTAAATGGTGAAATAATAAATAACATTTGATATGCGGACGACAACACCACTTCTCTTGTGGCCATCAATCCGCCAAGATGGCAGACTAAGAGTTTAAAGAAGCGAAGACTCGAAACCAACGTCGCATCACCGCTGCAGCCTCCGCAGTCGCTGTTGCCGCCGCCGCCGTTTCCGCAGCCACTGCTTCCGCCACCGCCACTTCCACAGCCGCCGTTTCCCCTACCTCTCTACCGCCACCACCGCAGCCCGATCCTCCAGCACCCTGCAAGCGTCAGGTGAGAATGTTCCACCCCTTTACTCTCGACTGTTCTTCTAGAATCTGCCCGCACCCCATGCTCCCGCCACATATCCACTTCTTCCTCAGTCTCTCAGCCCGAGTTATATAAATATTCAATTAAAAACATTCTTGATAATTTCTCTTCCCAAAAAGCATTCTATTCCCTCCTGATCTCCCAGGATTTCAAGAGTATCCGCACCCTCGTTATCAATTGTAATAAAACTGCCTCCTTATCACCGTACAACCTCTCGAAGGTCTCACCCAGTCCAAACTCCGCACCGCCACCAACAGCAAGACGATGGAGTTTGCCCCCTCTACCGCAAGGTATCCACCACTCAAGCCCCAAAGAAACCACCAACTTTTTCAATTGTCGCCCGTGAGGTTGATCAGGACATCGCTCTTGAAGACATCCAATTCCCCCTGCTCCAGATATTTAAGTGTTGGTGTATTATTTCAAAAAAACCAACCGACCTATCACCATGTTTCGGATAATCTCGTCCGACAAACACACCATCGATGATCTCCTCATCAAAGGCCTCCATTTTTTCCACCGCAAGCACCCACCCACTTCTCACACACCTCTCCAGTGCCCCAAATGTTTTGCTACCGGGCACTCCCTTCCGGATTGCAGAAGCAAACCCATCTGCCCAAATACCTCCTCCCCGGAAAATGTCTAACCGAAACTCCCACCTGTCCCCACTGTAAAGGCCATCATCCAAACCCCAAAGTATCACCTCCGAAACCCCGTGGTTCCAACCAAAATTAATGGAACAAATATCGACCCCGAAAACTCAGTCATGGACGAAAACCAAACCCATGAATCCTTTCTTTCGGTGAGACAATTTATTTATTTCCTCACCAAAAGCCTTTTAGACCTCTACCCCCTGCAAAAGCAGAAAATTCAGACCACCCTCGAGCAATCCGCTCGCTTTTGCCTGGCCCGGTTCCTCCGAATTTCCCATTCTGTAAAAAAGTCATTTTCATCTTCAACTAAGCCCCCTCACACCCTTTTTTCTACCCCCTAGATCTCCTTAATGTATCACAACCTCACTTTCAGAACCGTAAACGTCTGCGGACTTCCCCGTAAATTTCAACCCGTCAGGAACTTCCTCTCCAACGACAATATCTCTATCCTCGCTATCATCGAAACCCGAAGTGCACGCATCATCAAATTTCCAGGATTCCATCCTTATGAAAAGCCCAATCTAAATCGCAGTGCCCTTTATGACGTAGCCATACTGATCTCCTCCAAATTGGCCTCATCACAACACCCTCTTCCAGCATAACTACAACATCTCGAACTCACAGTAAATCTACACTTTAATAATATCCAAATAACTATACTTTGCTATTACAACCCCTTCGCCTCCCGTATTTCTAATGGCCAGTGCAATTATGCCTTCCAAATTAATAACTGCAACATCAGGGGTGATTTCGTTCCCGTCACACAGATTTTAATGACATCATCACAAACCGAAACGGTAGATTTCTAGTCAACACTCTGAATAATCTCCCCCTCGCCCGCCTTCGAATCGACTTGCATAACCCATAACGGGTGCTCTACAGTTGATCACATTTTAGTTACCGAGAATCTAGCCCCCTTCAAAAGAACCCTGATTCCTCCATCGGCACAACAGTTACTTCTGATCACCTCCCCGTAATAAAATCTATTGTTCCCTGGCCCCCAGCTTCCCCCATATTTTGCTCCAATCTTTGACTACCCCAATGCCGACTGGAACAATTTTTAAGAATTTATTTCTCAGAATCTTGCCCCCATTGCCCCAACAGCAATCCCATCCATCATCGAAGACCAAATCTCAGAATTCATCTCCCCTATAATTCAAACCAGAACCCTCCGTGTTCCGACCAAACGCATCTCCAAACATCGAACTCCCCTCCCCCAACGCATTCTCGAACTCATCCGCTAAAAACGGCGACCCTATCATGATTATTCTCAAACTCGGCTCCCCATCTTCAAAACCAATTTCAACCGACTTAATTCACAAATCCACCGCGATATAAACGAATTCCGTTTAACCTAATGGACCAACACTTGCCAATCTCTAGATTACCGCGACGGGAATTCTTTCTGGGCCAAATTCCAATCACTCGCCGGCCAAAAATCAAAGACCGTCCGCCATCTCAACTCCAATAACACCATCATAAATAACTCCCAGGATAAAGCCAATTGTTTCGCCCAAACCACCCAAAACATCCACTAAATCCCCGAAGATCCGTCCTTCAATCAACGCTTTTTCAACCAAATCATTCGCGCCACCGCCAATTTTCGTTTAAATATCCCCAACGACCCACTTCCCGAAAATGATTTCCTGATGGAGTCCATTAACCCCGAAGCGATCCGAGTCTTTATTAAAGCCCTAACACATACCAAAGCACCCAGGCCCAGACCAAATAAAACTCTTACTTCTTAAAAACCTTCCCGATTCAGCCACCGACGCCCTGTAAACAATATACAACCCTTGTCTGCAAATTTCGTACTTCCCCATTTCATGGAAAAACGCATCCACAATCATGATCCACAAACCCGGCAAAGGCCCCAAAAATCCCAATTCTTATAGACCCATTTCTCTTTTCAACATCAAGGGCAAAATCCTGGAACGAATCATGGCCTCCCTCCTCAGAGAAAATCTAGAATCTAACAACCTCCCCCCCTCGAATAATTTGGTATCCGACCGCACATAGAGCGTGCATTAGATAAGGTGTGGCACGATGGTTTTATCCACAAACGTATCCCCCTAAATCTCAATCCCGCCTTCATCAAACTAGTAGATTCATTTCTCAATAAACGCTCCTGCAGAGTTGAAGTCCAAAACTCATTTTCTTTCCCTGTTCACCTTCACTCCGGCATCTCCCAAGGAGCAGTTTTGTCCCCCTACTGTATATCATTTACTCATATGACTTTCTAGTCTCAGATTCAGCCAGAACCAAAACCAGTCTCCGCCGACGACATCACCATCTTGTCCTCCCAACGCACTTCTGAATTAGCCTCCCGAGAAATTCAAACAGCCCTTAATAGAATCCACACTTGCGTCTGCAAGTGGCGGATAAAACTTAATGCCGACAAATCCATTTCTATTCTTCTCAGACACCCCAACATGTGCAGGAATCCACATTTCGACACTCATCTCATCAATCTTTCAATAACCAGCCAATCCCTCTCTTAAATCAAGCAAAATATCTTGGAATTACATTTTCTCAAATCTGCTCTCTATTACCAGACCTCTGAGAAACCCTCAAAAAGTCCGCAACCGCTCCAACTTGCTCCGTCGTATTCAAGGACGCTTACAAGGTTGCAATTCTCGCAACCTCCACCATACTTACAACACTTTCATCCGCCCCATAATCGAATACCGTGCCCCTATCTACGCCTCCCTCCCACATCATGCCCTAGAACAAATCCCCCAATGCAAGCGACAGATTATTCGTCGAATTTTCTCCAAAAACTTCAAAAATCCATCACGCGCACCCTCATCGGCAATAACCCCTTAGCCAGAGCGACCCTTCGAATTTCTCCCAGACGCCACGACCGAATCCCCAGAAAACCCCGAAGGAAACTGAAGCACTCCCACAGCACTCTTATCAAGTCTACATCCAGATCTCTCAGACGACTTCCTCGACCTTGTAGAAAACACCCCCCTCACAACGCGATGAGCACTGTTGGAACTCACAGCCAATACTCCACCATCTCTTATTAATTTACAGATACCATCCCAAAGCAGAAATCAAAAAAGCCCACGCCCACAAGCAAAAGCAAGAACGAACAAGAAATAATGAAGGAAGCCTACAGTTGAACATGACCAAATCCTGCAACGGCCCACCCACACAGGATATAATTAATTATTAATATAAATGAAATATAATATCCTAAGTTTCTGTGAATAAACGTATTTCAATTCAATTCAATTCAGACGACACCATTCTGGTTACATCAACTCAAGAGATATACAAACCTTGTTAGACAAAGTAAAGCAAAAAAGTGAAAGTGAATATGAATATTCAGAAGACAAAATTTATGGTAGTAAGCAAGAGGAGAGACTTAAATCTGAGACTCAGCTAGCAACATACAGTGAGTACAAAAATGAAAATACTTAGATACATGGGTAAAGGAAATATGGGTTGACATGGAAGTTAAAACAAGAATAGAAATATTTAAATAAAAATACAAGCGCAAGAATAGAAGCTTTCGAAATGAGGGTCTTCCCCCGAATATTAAAAATCTCATGGGTAGAGCGTCGTACAAATGCGTTTTAAGTGGAATAGGAAGAGAAAGAGAATTTCTATACCTAGTTAAAAGAAGAAAACTCGAATATCTGGGACCCGTAATAAGTCATGATAGATATGACCTAATATAAAAATTATAATGGAAAATATAGGAAGCGGAAAGGTAGTGGGAAGAAACATAAGAGAATATAAGGGGATCTCCAGAGTCAGTACGCTTTCTAACATGGCAAGGGACAGAAAAGATTTGCAGAGATGACAGCCAACCTGCATTGGTCGAAGGGGCACCTATAGAAAAAGAAGAAGGCTTAATTTCGACGGATTATATGCATTTTTTACGATGCTGTTACCAAACAACTTGGAATCGATTAGTTTGATTTAAAACAGACTCAAACTTTTGGTTGTAGTCAAAGTAAGCAGATATTGTAAACTTTTGGTTTTACCTAATTTTTATCATCTCCAGAGGCCGGTAATTCTTCTAAGAAGGAATCTTTGGTATTCTTCTACATATACAGTTATGCACTGTAGTGCGCATGCATTACATTTATCGGATCGCCTTGCTTGGGGTCGTTTTGTTATTGTTATTGTTTAGTTAGTTACGGTTTTTTCATTAATAAACAACACGTTCTCCTAAAGCTTGTTTTAATCCTTGAATTGGAGTCTGGAATCGTACCAGATAACAATATTTTGGTGACGCAGACGTCCAACCCGACGTTACAAAAGGACATCTTCGACGATTGCCCTTTACCCGACGTTTCGGAAGGCAACTACTTTCAACGGCTACAACGAATTCCGCCATCGCCATCAGTGTTTTGCCGACCGTTGTGTGAGACTGCTCAAGCGGTCGTCGCTCGATTTTCACACAGATAAGTGTCCCACTTTCTAATATTTCGTATTTTTATAGTAATTCTGCCATCTAGTCATTCCCTGAATTTGACAATGACATTCGTATGTTGTAACGTGTGATTTTGACGCGTGGTGTATATCAGGAGTG
>JABXWE010010833.1:0-30694 GCA_014611495.1 Limonius californicus | reverse complement strand
GGTAATTCCAACCTCAGTAGTGATTTTTAACGTGTCACACATCGTAGTGGCACGGGACCTACGGCTTTACTTCTTATCCGACAGAAGGCGCATTTTCAGATTTTTCCCCGCTAGAAAAATCTCGCCGACCTCAGCCAGGTTTGAACCCGCGTCCCTCGGATCTAAAGGCAAACGCGCTAAGCACTAGACCGAGGCCGGCAACGTGGCAGTATACAAATTATAAATATATAAATAATATTTTTAAATGTCAATATTAAAAATATTACAATATATTTTTACAATAAAAGAAATTATTTAAAAATCCGCATCCTCCTTATTTATTTATTGAGCAAATCAGAGAAATCTGTTTCCAGTGTGGATTAATAGGTTTGAAGCTAAGATTTCCTTAATCAATACATGAGTAGCCAAGCGTCAGTCTCAATACTAACATTATGTGGTCCACATAGCAAGAAGATATCGTCCATGTAATCCGCTAAATAAACTTCATTTTAGATATACTGAATAAATCACATGAAATTAACACCATTGATTAAATTATTTTTGTAATAGAAGTGACACTGGAATGAAAAACAAAACACCATGGCTAATACTTCAACACAGCCGAATGGCAATTTTTTTTATAGTTGATATTAGATGTTAAACAACAGAGCATTTTTCATTTTAGACCTATTCAAAATAGGGAAATTAAACTATTATAACACATGAGTATAAATGACTCTCGTTATTTCTTATTTAATGAAAATGCCGAAGATAAAATGCATTATTTTTTACCAAATTTCTGCTTAACTAGTGACTTCGTTCGGAAGCCCAACATGTCGAGGATATCGCATACATAACAAAAAGTGTAATTGTAAAATTCTGGATTGCGATAATTTCATACTTTTTTGCTGCCTTGCTCCCTTATTAGTGCATTCTGGACTACCCTATATATTTTGAATAATCATACAAAAAAGAACAATATACAAAGCAGTGCCAATAAAATAAAGTGCTTGAGCGTGATCTTAAAAAGTCACAAATTGAAGCATTTACTAAATAGTTATGTAATTTTAATTAATTAAAAGCTATATTAAAAGAAGAATTTTAACAAAGGTGGAGGTCTAGATGTCCACATACAGTAAAATTTCTTTGAAATATTTTTCGACGGTATGTAGCTAACGTCGGCGTCGATGGAGTAAAGTAAATCGAAGCAGGATTTGACTGACACTTTGAAGTTAACCTGTACTAACATACATACCTATATCGATCAAACGTACCCTATATTAGCTACAGCTAGACGCCAAACGCAAGAAATTCTCTATAGCTTCTGTGTATTGTAATTAACATTCAAGATAATTTAAGCACCAATCAAGGACAATAATAAACACTTAATTTCATAGAGACTTATAAATCTATTATAATTAAGATTTACTTTAGTTGGTTACACATTTGCCGTTCAGTACGGAGAAGATACAAATACAATGCTGACAAATTTAGTGGTAAACTTGGTTTCAGGTAAACATTTAATCCTCTTTATATCCTTGAAAGACAAATTAGCCTAGGGCAGGCTGCCTTGTTAAGAGCGTAGGGATAGTGGTAACATTGTCATGGGTTCTCCTATTATTAAAGCATAGTCTATGTTCTTACCACTGCATGGAAAGTGTGAAACCAACTATAAGTGGTAGCTGTCACACTAAACTGCAAGTAGTGTTAAGCTGACGAACAGCAATGCCAACCTAGGTGTGCATTCACAATTTCGATTACTCTTGGCACTGCACTGCTTTAGTAAAAGTTACGTGGTCTGTACAGCATACCGGGTTGTGTTTTAGTACTTAATTTGCTTGTCTTGTGCCAGCTTTTGTGTTCTGATTTTGTATTTAAATGTTGTTTCTAAACTTTTTAAAATGTATGTATACTTTTGATTTTGTTGCCTGTATTCGCTGAGGTTTTATGAAGCCATTTTAACAATCTGACGTTGGTATTACAAATTTAATTAATCATTCATTGTAATACGCTGTATTTCAATAAGAGCTCTTATTGTTATGCTAGATTTATTTGTTCTTCAAAATGTTCCTTATAGGAAAGTTGAAAATCGGTGGCATATGTGTTCGTCTCCCCTAGCACTGATCTCTTAAGTTGTGCCTTCTGGATTTATTGCTTGTAACCAATTTTTTATACAAAATTTTAGACAATTTAGCTTAAACTACATCAAAATTATGTGGACTCACCGTAACGTAAGTAATCATTTTCTGTAAATGTTTTGTATATACTCTTATATAATTAGGAGATGGTTTTGCCATGCTTAAAAAATGGCCCCGAGATTGTATTTTATCTATTTTACTTTGGACAGAACCAGCTGTTAAGAGATTACCGGGAAGACTAAGTAAACGAGGGAAATCGTTGGAATAAACAGGCTTACCAATTAAGAAGATCATGAAGAATCCTGGATATCAGATGCGTCTTCCACGTACATACGATATTTATACGTGGCGGAGCATATTTACATCACGCGATTCTGCATCAAAAACCGAACAAAAAATTTTAGAAGCGTTTTGCTCGAAAACCTTTAGTTTTTAAAGAATTCTTAATTAAAGTTTCGTAAACTTAGCAACACTGTGTGGTCAGTCATACTGAGCTGTGTGTTAAGTCGCCTGAGATTCACATAGCAACGCACTTGATTTAATATGAAACCTAAGGAGATTATATACAGGCGTACTAGACCTCTTTCATGGTAATATTCTAATTTTAATGTGCTGCTTGCATTTTTGAATTAACGGTACATAACTAGTAACGAAATATCGACTACGTTTTAAGTTTTACATTTTGTAAATTACAGCAATTGCTCGAAGTAGCTACCCCCAACATCTATGTTGCATATTGTTTTGTCGAATCATTATAACTGCTTGATTTATTCGTTGCTGAAGTTGCTCTCGGGTATCAATTTCCACTGCATACACAAAATGCTTTTAATGTTCCCCACAGGAAAAAATCAAGACAGCTTAAATCTGGGCTTCCTGGTGGCCAAGGTAATGGACTGCCACGACCAATCCATCATTCTGGAAATTCATAATTTAACCATTCTCGTGTTTGAATTCCCCAGTGTGCTGGTGCCTCGTCCATTTGAAAAAACATATTTCTTCTTAATTGTAATGGTACATCATCTAATAGATCCCTAAAATCGGTGTCTAAGAATTCAACAAAATTATTCGCGTTTAGGCGATCAGGCAAAATGCGTGGTCTTATAAGCCTATTACCAATAATACCACCCCTCACATTAACGCTAAACCGAACTTGATGATTTGTTTGGTACAGTGCATGGGGGTTTTCATAGGTCCATTGATGCATGTTAGGGATATTAAATGTTCCATTTCTGCTGAATGTAGCTTCATCAGTCCACAAGATATGTCCAGTAAAACCAGAATCCCTTTCTTGCTGACGAAGTAACCATCTGTAGAATCTGACTCTTTGCTGATAGTCTTCTGGTAATATTCCCTGTACTCGTTTATAATGATACTGGTGCAAGCCATTTTCCTGTAATAAGCGGTGAACTGTTTTTTGGCTAACATCAAACATTCTGGCAATGGATTGGATGCTTTGTTCTGGTTCATTTTCGATTACATTTAAGATCTTTTCTTCAACCAGTGGTCACAATACTCGATGAGGACGACCTCTGTCTGGAGTGGGTGCAGTTCTTCCAGTGTCTCGCATTCGTTGATCCAATCGTCGAATAACATTCTATTTGGATGCCTTCTGTTGGGATAGGGTTCGGCATACAAATTAGCAGCAGCTTTGAAATTGCTAGGACATTCCCCTGAAATCAAATACATGTCTGTATACTCCACAAAACTGTATTCCATGACGCTAATTTAGGAAATCAAACACAAATAAACTAAAATCAAGCTAAACTGAAGGTAACACTAAGATAATGAATGCAGAGAGAATTAAACACAGCGTTTTGATCGGCAAATTGTCATTAAAAGAAAATTACTTAAAATAAAAAAAATACTACGTCAAAGCCTACGTTCGTTTTAAAATGTGAAATTTGTATTGCATGTTGTTGCAACATTTTTGGAAAACTCTAGCATTGCGGAAGCTTTAAACTTCGGATGGAAGTTCTGGGTAAACCAAGGGTATGATGATTACAATTACATTTTGGTGAATCTTCTCGTTGATTAAACTACAGTTAAAAATCATCATTTCATAAAAATATCGCACGATAAGGAATCAGGAATCCAACTTAAGACTGCCAATAACTCCTCATCTATGAGGTTAACAGCAAATTGGTATAAGACTTTATCGCTCCATTGTTGATCCAGAATCACATGGTATGTCTATTATCCGGCATTTAAGATTCACCCTGTATATGGATACCATTAATAAAAACATTGAACCTAACTGCTTTAATAACAAAGCTCAACAACCAGGATGCTTTATAAAAGTTAAGATAATTGCCACTAGGTATCGTATTCCTATTTTGATTAGAAAAAAAGGGTCTACTGTAATTTACTTATATTTTTTTGACTGCTCCCTGTACGTTTACATTATTAAATTCCGAATTCTCTGCTTTAATGTATCTATTAATTAATTTTACAATTCTTAAATTTATGTTTTACTGTTTTACTTTCAAGTACAGGTAATTTCTTCAAACATTTCCATTTCAGTCATTTTATTGAAATATTAAATTTAAAACCCGACAAAGAGTGGGTGTCACTTGGTAAACTAATACCGAAAGAAGAGATCGTGTTTAAATTAAGGGAATATTACAGGTAAAATGGTATATTAAGGACTACACCGAAGCGTTATCCTTAAACTTGAAACGTAGGTGGTTCGACGTTAGTCCAACAGATGCCTCACGAGATAGCGGTCGTCAAGGACCCAGCTGTTGTCACGGTAACCAGACCTCGCTTCATCCTTTCCTGCGTTGCGCTTCTTTTTTCCTGCGAGAGTGTGCAAGACGGGCTTGTGTTCAGTTATTTTAAAGTCCGCGCTGAGTATACTCCAGGATATTTTTAAATTCGGTTGTGTTTACATTAAGGTGTCACATATGGAAAACATGAGCATGAAGTAAGTGCAAGTTGTTCATGTTTAAAATTTCTTTTCAGAACTTGGGGTACACTTTTCTTTTTTCGTTTTTTTTTGCGGCGGCAGCGTTCAATTTTAAGACAGTTTTTTGTTTTGAGGTGGCATTTAGTTGAGATTTTGTTTTGATAGTAACTTTTACTTCTGAGATAGCACTGGTTTTTAAACCAGCATTTGTTTTTCAATCGGCGGTTTAAAAACAGAAGAACATACATTAGCTAGATAACAGAAGGTGCAAAAAATAAAATTCAGGCGTGGAATTGCAAGTGATAAGGTAGGTATGTTAATTATAGCTTTTTTAAGGCATGCTATAATCCAAGAATAAACAGCAGGAAATGATATTTACACTGAGCGTTTGCATTTCATATTTTATCTTATTTTTACGCATATGCAACTTAGCTGCATAGGTACTAGAGCAAACATTTAAAAGATGAATGGGTTTTGCAAATAACTTATTATTTTAAAAAATGATAACTTTCACTGTGAGACTTCTATCGTGATTATTATTACCGAAATGTTTTCATTCAGTTAATATACTTAACCACTCACACTTAATTCGTGAAGTGAATTAATTTAAAAATTAATACTTTAAATTTTGACTTAATTTGAATGATTCTTAATTTTAGCTTATTTATCGAATTACCATTAAATTTTCAAACATGTTTCATAATAAATATTATATTCGTTGTATTTCAATATATGTATACCGGGTACTTTTTGCCATTTCCTGCGTTATTGAATTTGTTGGAGATAACTATAGTAGTATTACATGAGATTTTCAGTGATGCCACTGGCATGGCTTTTTTCGGTTGCTATTGTAATCAAGCCAAACTTGATTTTCCCTTTCTCCGAATGCCTTACTTTGTTTTCCATTGAAAATATTTAATATTGTACCTAGGTATACAAGAAAAGTCAAGGGTCGACTAAGAGTGGCGTGCTTCTAGGCATATCAAGCGATTGCCTCCTTTTCTTAATTAAGGACTTAATCAAAACGATGTTCAAACTTACAATCAAATTCTGAATCTACAGTTTTCTGCTCTCATTTTTTTTTATTTTCGAATTTTCTAATTTTTTAATTGGCAATATGTCATCGCTGGAAAATATGGCAACAGAATGTTAAGAAATATATATTTTTATTTTCGAAATTATTATAGTTCTCTTTGGTGTGTATACAGTGGACCCAATATTACAATCAACTATATATTCAATCAAGAAATCAAGGAAACTTAAAACCAATTAAAAATTAAAGTGTGGATCATTTTTAAGTACTTTTAAGGGTTTTGCAATAAAATTAAAATGTTGTTTTTACCCAAGTTAATATACTTCGTGCTTCGGAAGGTACGTAAAACCGTCGGCCCCGGTTGTCATATGAACATATCGGACAATCGTAAACCATGTAGTGAAACTTCTCTTCTCTGTTCGACGGGTTAGGCTAGCCTCTTGCCTAGCAAACTTGCAAAGACGGCCCACAGAACCTACCTACTCCATTGTAGGTAATTAACCGGCCATTCGCCTTATACTCAGAAGAAGAAGAAGAGAATATAATTTGTTTTTAATTCGTTATTTTGAGCGTGGTATAAGCGACTGTTTACTGGATTATCCTTAAGGATTTAAAAGCTATTTTAAAATGTCACGTTTCCGATCATATAGTTTCTCAATTCGACAGGCAAAGCTTAGTGATTGTCTTTGAGAATTTTACACTGGGTTGCGCGAAACATATTTCATTATGCTGCTGGTTAATCATTGATTAGTTAACAGTCTGTAAAATTAATCAAAATGGTTTAGTGTTATTAGATAGTTAATCAGTAAAATCTTACAACCCAATTGAATAAATTTGAAACGGTTCTAGGCCATCCGCTCTCCATATCTTGCTCGCCATCCGTTTGCTCGACAGCCAACTTCCTCGCAGTACCAAGTGCAACTGCACCAACGCAGAAAAAATTGTTTATGTTTTGTTAGACACGTTCGTTTGAAAAATAATTTAGCACATCATAATTAAAGCCCTTACTTTTATTTTCAGATACCATAGGTATACGTTTAGGGCATAATGCATTGTCTTCTTAAACATAGAATATGATATTTGTGAGAAATTATTCGTTTATGGATATGGTCAGAGTGGGTTTATTAACATTTGTGGAAACTTAATATGCCGTTACTATATGAATAAAGCAATTGTAAGTTATAGTTAATCGTATTAGGAAAAAAAATAAATATTACATTTGAAACACAAGATACTTCTTAGAGGAATGTAAGATTTTGAAAATTACCATCAGTACAATATACTGAATGTCTACAGATCATATTTTGTTTTAAGATTGAATTACTCGTCGAACGTCTGTCCGGCGAGTAATCGGCATGGGGAACAAACAGTTGTCGAGCACAGAGACCCGCGAGCAAACGACAGGCGAGCAAATGTGGCGAGCAAGCGGGAGGACACTGTCAAAACAATACTGTAGGGTATCTCTTTACTCGCGATAAAACGCCTCGTAGCGCTGTTCAGCAGTGTATACTAAATAAAAAACAGTTAAAATATTTATTTTTCGCAGACCAGTTTCTTCCCACGAAGCACGAAAAGAAGTGGAAACTTGGCAATTGTGTAATATACATGTTGTATGCTCTATGGTAAATATTTTTGCAGTTACTAGGGAAAACTATTAAAAAATACTTATAACATAATTATTATTATCTAGGTGTGTGGTGCAGTGGTAGCTCAGTTGGTAGAGCTCTCGGTTTCTGAATAAATAGTCGATTCTGGCTTGGGTTCGAAACCTAAGCATTACTATGTAGATTTCTAAATATCTTGTGTGCAATCCACCACACACAATTTCCCAATCTTAATGCTAAAAACCTTCCCTGGAATTTCTGTCGTTCGGATTCGACGTTAAACTGTAGGTCCCCCGTGTTTCTACCTTAGCGCCGAGAAGAAATACGTGGCAGAGAAGAAACCGATGCCCAGCAGTGGGACAAATAGGCTGTGATGATGATGATGATGATTATCTAGGCCAGTCGACGGTTTTGACAACATAAATCAACAACTAAACAATTCATTTCCACACCATCATGAGGAAGAGTTACCGGCGCATTTTTTTTGTGCAGTAGGAGGTACTAGGATTAATTCATAGTTGAATAAAATAGTTATCAATCCTTTCAGTACCTAAACACTTACGAACAAAAAGAATAAAAATAACAGACAGACACAAATCCAAATTTAAAATTTTCTGTATATTAATGGAACTGTTCAAAATGATCACCACCAACATTATGACATTCTACACATTTCACTGCAATTGAACTTTGTATTCGTTGGAGCATGTGTTTGTTTAAAGTTTCAGCCACTTAGTTGATACGATTTGTTAAATAGTTCATATTGTTCACTGGTGTGAGATATACCAAATCCCTCAGATAACCCCATAAATAAAAATCTAAGAGCTTTAGATCAGGGGACTTTGGCGGTGATGCGATAGCACCCCCATGACTAATCCACCCTTCTGGAAAATGATTTTGAGGCCAATCTTAAACCATGATTCCATAATGGACTAGAGCACCATCCTATTGGACCACATATTTTGTTAAATTATCAGTGGAATATTTACCAATAGTATTTGAAAATCTTCATTTAGAAAATGTAGGAAATTTTCAGTATTAGGACGATTTGGCAGAATAAAAACACCAATTAAATAATTATTTTACCATACCTGCCCAAACATTAACACTGTATCAATATTGATCATTTCGATATGAGTTGCATTAGGGTTCTCATCTGTCCACACATGATTATTATAAGTATTGTAAAGTCGATTGCGGACGTCGGTCAAACGGTATTCGCAGCCCAGAACAGTCCGTGCTGGTCAGTATTTCGATTGGTGGACCGCTTGCATATGCCACTATATTAGTGGCAAATTCAAGCGGTCGTGCTTCGGAGGGTATGTAAAACAGTCGGTCCAGGTTGTCATACGAACAGCTTTGACAATCGTAAACCATGTAGTGGAATTTCTCTTCTCTGTTCTGCAGGTTAGGCCAGCCTTAGAGAACCTACTCCATTGTAGGTAATCGACTGACCATTGGCCTATACACAGAAGAAGAAGAAGAAGTAAACCCCATCCTGCCCAAATGTTGCCTGAGCTGCCCACAAAAGATTGCGGATAAAATTTGGATTTTTCTGATGTTAATTTAATAGCCACAGTACTTATCCGTGCTTTATAATCCTTAATAAGTGCTGCACTTTCGTTTTTCTAAAAGGATATAGGTCGTTGTCGTGTAATATTCTGAATTTGGTATGTCTACAATCTGAGAAATACCACGTACTCCTCTGGTAGGCTTCCATTCAATTAAATCACACATCAATATTCGGCTGTTGCAGCATAAATGGATGACCACCATCACCTCTTTTTAGACTAACACTTCCTCTCTCTGGTAGTCGTTGGTCAGTTCGTTTAATAATTATGTGGTTTGTATATCTTGTATTTGGGTAGCGTTCAGAATATAGCCTTGCCGCTACGTTACAATTAACACCAATCCAAATCATGTCAGTGTACTCAACAGAGGTGTATTCCATGAATGCAAGTGAAACAGAATTTACAAAGAATAACAGAAAAATGTGTTTGACAACTGTAAAATTCGGAACCGCAGTGTCAAATTAAATAGTAATTATTATCAGCCTTGCTTAGATTTTCCTCGATGCCATATCTAAATCGGGCGTTTTCAACAAAAACTTAGGATCTAAAATCTGCAATCTGAACTTGTACAGAAGTCATTTTTATTGTTATTATCTTAAGTTTATTGATGAAGAACTACTTTCTATGATATAATATATATATATATATATATATATATATATACATATACTAGTTTAGATTTGTTGTTAAAGATATGCAGCATTCGAATTTCAAACTTCGAGGAGCTCGTGTGAAGAAACTAGCCTGCGAAAAATAAATATTTTAGCTATCTTGTGTTCAGTATGTACTGTTAAACAACGCTGCTAGGCGTGTTATCTCAACTTATGGGACATCCTGTATAAAATTTGTGGTGTTAAATTTATTATTAAGTTTTAATTTTAAAGTGTAAATATTAAGAAATTGTGAAAAATAATAGAGAAAAGTTTTCGCACAGAAACTACTTTTGTTTCACATATACAGTGTCAGTCAATTCTACAACCGTTTATTTAAAAAAACTCCATGAATTTTCTTTCAAATATCATCTTAGAAGTATTGTTTGTGAGCTACTGTTGTTAAAAGACTCCTAAAGTAGAAGCTGTATTAAGAATTTCTTTTCATCCGTATGTAAGTGTAAAAGCAGTATCATTACCTTATCAGCGAGATAGGTTCGTTATTTTTCCTTTTGAATTACCACGCTTTCAAAATCTTCAAACAAATCAGGCTGAAACGCGGATCTGAAAGAATCCTCCAAAATGGGGTAGCGATTTTTGCTACGTCGTCGCGCTTTCAAAACGCGGTAATTTATTCTCTAAACGCTATTTCATTGAAATCCATTCAAGAATAAGAGATAACGAACCATGTTACAACCACGTAACAAGTTCGTAAACTCCTGGCAGGATCGCGAGTGCGAGTTTGGCTTCAGTTTCGCGTCTACGGTAGGTATCGGTACTTAGTGTTTATGTGCCGGAGGCTTCACTTTGCACCCAAAATATTTTTGTTGGTATACGAATCATAATCACAAAGGCGTTGCCGAAAATTTGATGCCCTGGTGAAAGAAGTTTAGAACTGCGTCGGAGCAAGTTTTGCCAATTAGACGGGCTCGTTTCTCATCATTAAAGAATTCCTAATATCAAATTTGTTTTAATTCGTCCAAGAACTTTAGTTTACTTTAATTAAAATGTACCTAAAAATAAACTTATTTAGAGTCATTGTCAGTATAAAGAAAACGAAGAGGTTCTATATATGAGGAGCAGAAATTAGAAAACTATCTAAATTCAAAAAGAGATTTTAAATCTCAAAATATATGTTGTCTACGTTCTGTACAAATACCTATTGTAGTATGCCCATTCCGTGCTTTGTCCAGGGTAAACGTCGTACTGTATGAATTATGTTTATTTTTTGTTATATATCAGTTAAAAGATGGAAATGGATAATGAAGAGCGCATTGTTGGCGACGCTGAGCGTGAAAGCCAAAAACAGATTAAAAAAAACCGCATTATTCAACCGGAAAAGATAATTATGTAACAATTAAAATACTAAATAGTTTATAATGCCAAGACAGTTTGTATTCGTATTCTAAAATTCTAAAAATCTTTTAGAGATACTCGGAGCATGATATTATTTTGGATCAGTTTACAAGCCTTTGTTACCACATTGATTCAGACAGGCTGATGTAAATGCTATTCATCTATAAATTAAGAACTACTTGCTCAACTTATTTTAGTAGTCTTTCCTGTTAGAAGAAGGTGTCGAATATTCGATGAAAAAGCTTCGATAAAATACTTACATTTCCTCCCAGAAAAACAAAACAGAAAAAAGTTTGTAGAGCGGGTTAGTGTTATTGCCCGCTGAAAATTGGAACGGCGAGCAGGAACTGAAATGTTTACAATATTAAAAGACACTACCCATAATGAAGATCAAGAAGCGAAAGAAGAATCAAAATGCAACTCCGATATTCATTATAAATATATTCGTTTAATCATGTTTTGTTCATTGTGTTGTGAAATGTCGCCTTCTGAAGAAGTGCTTGGTAATGATGTTCCTAGAAAACGCTAAAAAGGACTTAAAGAGGTTTTATATACACAGGGTGAATCTTAAATGGCGGATAATAGACATACCATCTGATTCTGGATCAAAAATGGACCGATAAAGTTTTATAGGTACCAATTTGCTGTTAACCTGATAAGTGAGGAGTTATTGGCAGTCTTAAGTTGGATTCCGGGTTCCTTATAGTGCGATATTATTATGAAATGATGATTTTAACTATAGTTTAATCTACAAAAGGAATCACCAATCTGTAATTGTAGTCATCATACCCTTGGTTTACCCAGAACTTCCATCTGAAGTTTAAAGCTTCTGCAATGCTTGAGCTTTCCAAAAATGTTGCAACAACGTGCAATACAAATTTCACATTTTAAAACAAACGTAGGCTTTGATGTAGTTTTTTTATTTTAAGTAATTTGACTTTTAATGGCATTTCTGTGACAATTTGCTGATCAAAACGCCGTGTTTAATACACTTTGCATTTATTATCTTAGTGATATCTTCAGTTTAGTTTGATTTTAGTTGATTTGTGTTTTATTTCCCAAATTAGCGTCATGTAGTACAGTTTTATGGAGTATGCAGACATGTATTTGATTTTAGGGGAATGTCGTAGCAATTATAATGCCGCTGCTAATTTGTATGCCGAACGGTTTCCAAACAGAAGGCATAGTAATGTTATTCGAGGATTGGATCAACGAATGCGAGAAACTGGAAGAACTGCACCCACTCCAGTAGCTGACAGAGGTCGTCCTCATCGAGTATTGTGACCACTGGTTGAAGAAAAGATCTTAAATGTAGTCGAAAATGAACCAGAACAAAATATCCGATCCATTGCCAGAATGTTTGATGTCAGCCAAAGAACAGTTCATCGCTTATTACAGGAAAATGGCTTGCACCCGTATCATTATAAACGAGAACAGGGATTATTACCAGAAGACTATCAGCAAAGAGTCAGATTCTGTAGATGGTTACTTCATGAGTAAGAAAGGGATCCTGGTTTTATTGGACATATTTTGTGGACTGATGAAGCTACGTTCACCAGAAAAGGAACATTTAATATCCAAAACATGCACCAATGGACCTATGAAAACCCCCATGCACTGTACCAAACAAATCATCAGGGTCGGTTTAGCGTTAATGTGTGCGGTGGTATTACTGGGAATAGGCTTATAGGACCACACCTTTTGCCTGATCGCCTAAACGCGTATAATTTTGTTGAATTCTTAGATACCGATTTTAGGGATCTATTAGATGATGCACCATTAGATGTAAGAAGAAATATGTTTCTTCAAATGGCTGGGGCACCAGCACACTGGGGAATTCAAACACGAGAATGGTTAAATCATGAATTTCCAGAACGATGGATTGGTCGTGGCTGTCCATTACCTTGGCCACCAAGAAGCCCAGATTTAAGTTGCCTTGATTTTTTCATGTGGGGAACATTAAAAGCATTTGTGTATGCAATGAAAATTGATACTTAAGAGCAAGTTCAGCAACGAATAAATGAAGCAGTTATAATGACTCGACAAAACAATATGCTTCAAAATCTAGAAGGAAGCATAATACGTAGGTGTATGAAATGCATTGGGGGTAGCCACTTTGAGCTGTAATTTAAAAAATAAAAAACTTAAAACGTAGTCGATATTTACTTACTAGTTATGTACTGTTAATTCAAAAATGCAAGTAGCACATTAAAATTAGAATATTACCATGAAAGAGGTCTAGTATGCCTCTATACAATCTCCTTAGGTTCCATATTAAATCAAGTGGGTTGCTATGTGAATCGCAGGCGACTTAACACACCGCTCAGTACGAATGTCCACACAGTGTTGCTAAGTTTACAAAACTTTAATTAAGGATTCTTCGTTCAAATGTTCAGTAGTCAGGCTGTCGTCAGTGAGGATATCTTCTCCGATATTCTACCACAGTTGCACGGGTATTGCCGCTGCAATAGCCATATGAAAAATGCAAAGGCTCCATCATTACCACACTTAGAAAACAACAATAATTTAAGCTTGAAACACCTTCCTTCATAACAAATTAGCATTTGTTTGACATTTCCTATTATGACTTGATTTAACAGAACCACAATAAAAACAAAAAAAATTCATTGGAACTAGATAACGGTTGGAAATAAGACATTGGTTTATTAACATTTTTTGCTTCGTGTAGCGTCCCACACCACACCCTCAAGTTTGTATCACACCTATAGAATCACTCTGTATGTACGAAAAAATTAAGAAAGCCAGAGTAAAGGGAGAAAGTTTTGAAAACTATAAAAGATCTGTTGTGAATAGAAAGACAATGGGAGAATCTTGTTGATAACCTAAAACTTTTTATGGGGTTTTCTGTACAGTACCCTTTTTATTCGTACAGAGTAAGAAAAAAATGCTTCCTGAAAATATCTTATAGAGACAAAACCTACATTTTTAATAAATTTTACCATTTTTAATGAAATACACAAAGAATGAACAAGATGTTTACTTGCAAGAATAGATTGAATGTACTGAAGTTGCACGCGGACGCCCAAAAGCTAATGCACGTTCTGTAAGAAAACGTATATCTACCATGAAGGTTTAGCGAAAGAAGACCCAAACGAAGTTTCTTCTTTTATAATTGGCAATATCGAAAAGGAGATTTCTAACGATATTAAGCATCTCCACATATTTTCCGATGGATGTTGAGGACAAAACAAAAATCATGCTGTTATTAGAATGGGTGCAGCCGTTGTAGATCTTGGTCGTTTCAAAAGCGTGAATCAGTATTTTCTAGTCAGACGATATTCCTACATGCCCCGTGACAGGGATTTTGCTGTATTAAAAAGGAATATTGAAAAAAAAGCGATAGAATTTATTTTCTAAAGCAATACACCGAAATAATTGTATGCTCACACGCAATAGTAATTTACGTTACAAGTCCGGAAAGTGATTTATTACGGTACGAGTTAGATGTTTATGGACGAGGCGACGAAGGAGCTGAGTCAAGAATATCTAAACGAGTACCATAATTATAACTGCACGGACGTGTATCGTACTACGTTTTATTTCATACTGTTAATGATTTTAAATAAAAAGCAAAATTAAAATTTTAAATGTCATATTTGACAATTGGCAATGTAATCATTTTATTAAAAAATAAATTATCATTTTAACGGATAAGTTCTTATGTGACTTTGATTATTTAACAGAAACAAAAGTTTCTAAGGTAACACTGTAAATAAAGGCAGCCATATTGCTTTGTAAAAAATACAAAAATAATATCTGCTGGAAAATAGTTAGTGAATCAAATGAAATTTCTCACAGAAGCGCAGAAACTGTGGGAAAACTTATTCCTGTCAAGTCTTCGCAAAGGTATAGGAAGGAGTATGCGTTATTTTGTGACTGCCGCAAGAAATATGAGGTCGAAACGAGTGTTAATGAAAACGTGATGGCTTACTTTTTGGATTTGGTTAACATTTTACCTTTCAGTCGAAAACATTTAATAGTTCATCATTATGGTCTCAGTACTCGATGGTTAAGTCAGTGGTGATCGTTAATGAGAATGTCGATATTTCACGTTTTTCTAAGTTGTTAGCTCTTTTAAAAAAGCAAAATGTGGGAAATCAGTCAAAGGTGCTGACTAGGGAAGAAGTTGAAAAATTCGTGAGACAGGCACCTATGGAGGGGTATTTACTAGTAAGGGTAATCGCTTTGCTAGGAATTTCTGGACGTGTCGAAGAGAAGAAATTTATAATTTAACCGTAGATGATGTAGAATTGTAGAGGATACTGGGTCTCAGTTACTGGTTCGTATTAATCAAACAAAAACATATGTCAGACGGGTGTTTACTGTGATTAACAGTGATGAGATGCAATGCTTGGATGTCTTCAGAAAATATTACAATTTGCGACCAAAAAACCTTCCTGAAAAAGCACTGTTGATAGGCTATAGACAAAGTAACTGCATAAGCCAAAGAGTTGGTATACATACTCTTGGGGGATCACCTAGAAAAATCGCTGAATGTCTCAATCTTGAACATCCCCAAAAGTATACACGCCATTGCTTCAGAAGAACTTCGTCAACGTTGTTGGCCGACGCTGGGGCTGATATCAATTTTTTAAAACGGCATAGAGGATGAAAGAGTTCAAAAGTTGCTGAAAAATATGTAGAAGAATCTATTGAAGACAAAAAGAAGATAGCAAGAATAATACAAGGGGGTGAAACTTTTGTGGAGGTGTTGCAGCAAAATCAATCATCTTCCGCCATAGTTAGTAATAAAGATGTGCCTTCTTCTATAAACGTTTCCGATAACAGCGGTTGTACCATTACTGTTAATATTAACAAAACATGTTAAACTAAGTATACATTTAATTTTTCATAATGTTTTTTTTTATATTTTTTATAAAGTATAAGAATTTACCTGGTACTGTAATGTGCAATTTCACGGACTCAAATTAGCGTAAAGTAGACTTTACGGTACAGTATGAAATAAAAAATGTTTATGTTTGTATGATTGATTATGAAAACACGCTCATAAAGGTTTACAAGAAAATATTTGTTTACGGATTCTTATGGAGGAAATGTAAAAAGAGAAGATAAAGTTTCCTTTAGCATATTACATCCTTTATACATTTTACGTATGTGGAAGAACGAAAGGGTTATGTTATTGCACGTAATTACATTAATGGGAATCACCAGTTTTTCAAACGAAATGGCTTATTTAGGAAGAAAAGTACCAATAAGTTTAAAAAAAATGAAAATTATTCAAAAGTTTGCAGGATTTGTAAAAGATCTATATCAAAGTATACCCGATTTTAATAACGAAATCTTTGAATGGCCAGCTGCTGGAGGTGAAGACGACCCAATTATTGTGCCATATTTTTTTGTATGTTTATAATTTATGCATTATTTTTTTTTATATATGTATAATCGGAGTTCTCAATAAATTGGTATTCAGGTGCAACCTGTCATTTATTTTCAAAAAATTGTGTTTATTTTAGAAACAACATAACTCCAGCACCCTTCTGTTTTTTTCCTACTAAAGCACAAGCAAAAGCAGTGATAAAATTTAAATCGAAATCCCCGTATACTACACAAATTTGGAGAAAAATCCCGTGTAGAAAATCATTTATTCACGAAAAACTGTTTTTCTCAATTTTCTGAAAACTAGGATTAATGGATTTATGTGGTTTCTAAAATAACCGATTCAATTAGAAATTGTGCGAGAGTTTTATCCACCGGCCACTCTACTCCAATGCAAAACTCGGAATTGCCTAATATATAGTATGTGGAGTGACCGCAGAATCCTATAGATGAGCGTAAACCATTACCAACAAGTACGAAGCTTTAATAACAGCTTCTCAGCACATAGCACAGCTACTGAGCACACAACACACCTACTGGGCACACAGATTTATATTTATTTCATTACAAATGCATAATTACTGAGAACACTATTCTTGAGGATGAAAATATGATTACAAATTCGGAGCAAATAATCAAATAACCAAATAAGAGCACACATCTATAATAATAAAATAAAAACTCAGTTAATAAATTAAGAAGATACCACTATAATTACAACTTCCAATATGTAGTTAGGTGCACCCTATACTTTCACTGAGTACACAGCTTTCGTAATCAGTAAGGAGCCCACTGAACAGGTTCTACAATACACAGCTCAATATTTAATTAGATCACTACACATCTAATTACAAATTAGAAGCACACCACGCAAGAATCAAATAAGGGCAGGCATTTCTAATAATAAATTATATATATATTTCCTATTATTCATCTTTTTTCTTAATTTGTCTTATCTTTTTGGCGAAAGCAGCGATACGTCTCTCGCGCTGGAATGAAATAGGTTGTTCTGTTTCTGTGTCAATAATCATTAGTTGTGAATGAATGAAGAACCAATTGAGTTTTTTCATCAAATACACTAAAATTAGCAGAGTGGTAATATAAATTTAAAGTTGTTTTAACTAAAATACAGGGTGTATCAGAAATAGGTACACATATTTGAACCAGTAATAGATTGGCTCAAGTAGAATTCAATGGCCTTCAAATATTGGTAAATCGAGTGGCCTAAAGAATAGTTTTCTTTACTTTCTTAGAAGGAAAGTACAAACGCACCCAACTTCTACGAAATTCAATTAGTACTAGAGCTATATTAACAACTGTATAGTTCCCAGTGAGCGCGAATCAGAAGAGAAGAGCAATTTTTAAGTAATATAACTATTTTATCGTCCACCACAAAAGTTGTCAGTGCGCGGTAGGCTTAAAAGTTCTTAGGTGAGTTAAAGGCCTCAAGACTAGATAGAATAGCTAACAACGGAATAAGACAAGAACTAAATGTATATACCTAGTGTACAAGAAAATATAGGAAAACACAGAAATTTGTATTTAACGTTTAAAAAGGATATCTAGAAGTCGAATACAGGCATACAATTACAAATCCAAACGACGTAAATATTTAGGAAGACCGAGAAAGCTGTGGGCCGGAATTGCCGAACAGCTTAATCCCTGAAGTGCAACGATGATGATGATGTATTGGTCAACGAAGGTTTAAAAATAGATGGGAGTATTTCTCAATCGTCTAAGATTCGCGAACGAGATTGTCCTAATCAACAGCGCTCCATCAGAGCTACAAATTAAGTATGATAAAATAAGTCGGGGATACATTAAAAGAGGTTGGATTAAAGGTAAATATAACGAAATTTAAGATAATAACAAAGACTCTAAATAATATTAAAATTGTATTAGCGTTTTTATGATTGCATTTCGTAGAAATTTTAACTGTTTTTACTGCCAACGTACGTAAACCTTCCGTATGTCTGTGTTATTACTGGGGACGTAGTCGTGCAGGGCTCGTCCTGTTACTATATGTAGTTAAAAATGATATATCCTTAGTATTGTTACGCCTATGGCTGTAACTGCTAAGGAGCCCTTTGTTCTTATCGCCGGGATCACCAGAGAAACAACTACCCTTATATTAAATGATTTAATTTATTCATTTGCTGCGTACTACAAAACTATTACAACTTATTCTAAAATACTATTTAAAACTACTTACAAAAGTATAAACAGGTATATCGCCATTACTGGGTTTTATTCTAGGGAACACCGCCAACCACCAGTTATGCACTATCTACTCTTCGCTATCAACTGTTTTTCTATGCATTGTTCACTGTCCCTAATTCAATCTTAAGTGTCATTTTATAAATTCTCTTTTGCACCCATAGCGATGACCTGGATATTACTTAATTTCCCTTATCAAGCGTATTACTTATTTCACATTGCCTAATTTAATATTCTAATGTACTTTTATTTTGCTGAGTGAAATGAAATCACTGCTTGCAACATAAATGTGTATGCAATTGAAGTCACATTACAACAGCTATGAAGCAATAATAATTTAATTTAGAATTTTGGATATTGGATCGTAACATTACTCTCCCTTTTGGCAAACGTCGACCCGACATTAATACGCTTGAGCCGGTTTACAACTAAAAACTAAACTAAACACATTAAAAAACAGGTAGCTACACTTAACAGTTCAATACCACAGAAAATAAATTCATAATGTCCATTCATGTTCAAAATTATGATTCACTATTCAAATTGTTTTTCTGTCTTAAAGTCACTTTAATGGTCCGCGAATCACTTTCGTCTAAGTTTAATTTATTTTAAGTTTAATTTGAATTTGAAAAGTGGGAATGAGGTCTTTATTTATCCTGTATTAGTTTCCGTCGTTATGGAAACAAATAGTAGGTAGTAAATTGAGTTGCCTACATTTAGGCGCTTCTTAAAGAATCTTTGAGAAGCTCTATACCTGAATGGAAACATGAGATTATCCAAATAAAGCCAGAGCCTACTAGACCATTTTAAAAATTTTAATTTCGTCTAGCGAATTACAGTAAATCGTTTTTTATTTTTTTTCTCAAAAACCGTCGCAGGTACGAAAAAACTACAGGAGAACAAAAAGATTCTAAACAAAACAGGAAACTGATTTTGTATTTTATAATTTACCAGCGGTGCACCACAAAAAAGTTCAGGGGGAGAAAAAGGGGCATGACCCCTGAAAAAGTATCGCCCTGTAGATTCTCACAACCATTTGGCACGCCCAATGATGTAAGCCCTGCAGCGTAACCTGTATTGCAAATTTGGGCTAAATATTTTAAAAACTGCAGGAGCTATAAAGAAAAAACTAAAAAAATCTTGAAATTTCAACACCCCGTAGATCAGTAACGAAGCGTTTGCGGACCTATGTTTATATGTACTTTTAGTCATGAAATAAGCCAAAGAATTACCTCCTTCCGTATGTACATGATATTTAGGAACACCCTGTATAGTCTACATTCTATACTGTAAGGCAGTGGTTCTCAACCTGGGGTACGCGAACCCCTGAGAGTTGGCAATGGGTCGCCAGAGGGTTCGTGGAAAGAAAATGTGTAATGGCGGATATGTACAACGAATAACTTGTAATTAAACAAAAAGCACCCACACGAGTAAATATTTTGAACAAGCAATTCATAAAATACAAAAATTACTCAGGTCAAATGTTGCAACAGGGTATAGGCGGAGTTTTATTGGCGTACCGTAGCAGCGTAGCTCGTGGTCGAGTCCAATATGTAAGAAGCGAGAGAAGCGAGAGAAGTAGGGCCTGTACGTCTGAGCATATTAGGTTCGTCTAAGCTACTATGCCTGTGTGCAGCAGCCGAAACAGTATTCTGCTTTCTGCTTGTCTGCAGTTCAGGTGTTTGGTAGCGTGATATTTAACCAAACGGTTGTGTGCAGTGTAGCTCAGTGTTCTTAGTAAGAAATTCTTTGCTGAACAAGTCAAAGGACACTCAAAGTGAAGAAGTTAGTTTGCGGGATAAAAGGACAATAAAAAAAAAGCCTTAACACAGGTGAGTGAATATACACAGCCAATAATAACTAAAAGGAAAGATGAAGGCACTGCCTCTTCAGTCACTAAGAAGAGAAAATATTTAGATGAGTATTTGAAGTACGGATTTTCTTTTGTCGGAGATGATGACTGTCCCAGGCCACAATGTGTAGTATGTGGCGAGCTGTTAGCAAATAGTAGCATAAAGCCTTCTCTGCTTACACGCCGTTTACAAAGAAAACATGCTAACTATGAAAAGAAAGATCGCAGTTTTTTTGAGCGTCTTTTAAAGCTAAAGAATGTATCTTATTTTGGTACAGTTAACAACGACAAAGAAAATCCGGTTGAAGCATCATATAAAATTAGTTACCACATTGCTAAATCCGGCAAAAACCACACCATAAAAGAAAATGTAATTTTCCCTTGCATTAAGGATGCTGTTAGTTGTATGCTTGGTGATGAGAGTGCCACGAAAATAGACACTTTTTCTGTTTCTAACTCAACTATATCTCGTAGAATTAGGGATATGTCTGATGACACTGAGGAAACAGTCATTACAAGAATAAGGAATAGCAAGTACTTTGCTATTGAAGTTGATGAAAGTACCAATGTGACTAAATGTGCTGTACTGTTTGTAATTGCAACCTCTACCTCTATAAAGGTGAGCTTGAAGAAAATCTTTTCTGTGTTACCCGCTGGCAGAAACAACGAAAGGAGCTGATTTATTTAATGCTATTGATGGATACTTTATTATAAATAACATAACCTGGAAAACCTGTTGTGGCCTATCTACCGATGGAGCAAAATCTATGTCAGGGCGTTTTATTGGTCTTCGAGCGTGTGTCAAAGAGGTGGCGCCCCATGTAAGCTGGACTCACTGCTGTATTCACAGGCAAAGTATTGCCTGCGAAGACCTACCTAGTGAACTGAAAACTGTTCTTGATGAAGTTGTGAAAATCGTTAACTTTATCAAATCACAGGCGTTAAATTCAAGGCCTTTCAAGTCTCTTTGTGACGAAATGGACAGCCTCCATATTAGCTTACTTTACCACACAGAGGTTAGGTGGCTTTCCCATGGAAAAGTCCTCCAAAGATTGTTTGAGTTTAAGTTTGAAGTGCAGTTGTTTTTTCAAGATAACCCTTTCTGCCTGTCATCCAGGATACATGATAGCGATTGGCTGCAATGTTTGGCTTACTTATCCGACATTTTTCAACAAATCAATAAGGTAAATCTGAGCCTCCAGATAAGTTCAATCACAATCTTCAGAGTATCAGAGAAGATAGAATCTATGATGAAAAAGATTGAGTTTTGGAGGTCTTGTATTCTTCAGGGCCAAACAGAAGTATTCCAGACTTTGCATGACTTTCTGAAAGAGAATGAGTTGCAACTCTCTAGTGACGTTAAACTGCAAGTATCTGAACACTTGAAGGGATTAAAATCGTCATTTGTAAGATACTTTCCAAAGCTTGATGAAGGTATTCACTGGATTCAAAATCCCTTTTCTGAAGAGAATTTTCAATCAGCACAGTTGGATGTTGCATAAAAAGAAAGTCTGATTGAAATGTCTACTGACAGCACATTGAAATCACCTTTCAAGAAAAAACTTGTCATTCACTTTTGCTTGAACCTCAATAGTGAATATGAACGTCTGTCTGACCTGGTAATGAAGGTTTTGTTGCCTTTTCCATCCACTGTATTGGTGGAAAGAGCTTTTTCATCCTATGCTTTCATCAGAAACAAGTTGGATGCTGCCCCAGATATGAGACTGTACTTGGTTTCTTTCAAGCCTAACTTCAAAAAACTGTCTACAGCAAAGCAAGGACAGGACTCCGATTAATGTGCAAGGAAAAGAAGTGACGAAAATGTTTACACTTTACAAAAATCAACTTTTTTATACAAATAACAAAATTAATGGACAAGTTGAATTTTAAAACATTTCTAGTTAAAAAGTATTTTCTATTAAGATATTAGTGCTAAAATGTAATCACAAAATATAGTACTCATACTATTTTAATTTGTGTTTATTGTTACCCAAAATGTGATTTTTTATTATTGCCTCTAGACTAGAATCTAATTCAGGGGTACAATTTATGAAAATAATTTGGTAAGGGGTACGCAACTGGAAAAAGGTTGAGAACCGCTGCTGTAAGGTTTTATTCTTATTTTTCACAACTTATCAATACAAGATATTTGATTTATTTTAGAAAAGCCTGTATACGAGGGTTGTTTTTTTTCAACCTCCGATCGCACAGTATGATGGCCAGGCATGCGGCAGGTGGTTGGTGTGCATAGTAGGCGACTGAGCATCTCCCCCTCCACACGCTCTGTCACTGGCGAGTCCAACACGCCATTTCCTGTTGAGTTGCAGTCACGTAAACATGGCTGTTGCTATTGATTCTCCCGCCAAGTGTGAATTGCGAGCTGTTATTCGTTTCTTGCAGGCAGAAGGGAACAGTGCAGCGGAAATTCATCGAAGAATGAGTCGAGTGTATGGAGACAGCTTCATGAGCGATGGCGTTGTTCGTGAATGGTGTCGAAAGTTTAAAGATGGCCGAACTGATGTGCATGATGAAGGGGGTCAAGGACGCAAGTCTGTCGCTACAGATGACATTGTTCAACGAGTTGACCAAGCGGTTAAGGAAAATCGAAGGTTCTCCATAAGTGAATTATCGATGAAATTTCCGGAAGTTTCAAGATCTTTCCTGTACTCTATCGTTACTGAACAGTTGCGCTACAGAAAAGTTTGCGGTTGCTGGGTCCCAACGATGTTGACTGACAACCACAAAACTCGCCGAATGGCTGCAGCTTTGAAGTTTCTTGACCGTTACAATACTGATGGAGAAGATTTTTTGAAATCAATTGTGACAGGTGATGAGACATGGGTTCAATATGACACGCCCGAAACGAAACGACAATCACAACAATGGATGCACACAAATTCTCCAAAGAGACCCACCAAGTTCAAACGAACCTTCAACAACCTTAAGGTTATGGCAACTGTTTTTTTGGGACCAAAAAGGTGTGTTGCTTGTGGAGTTTATGCAGCCTGGAACAACAATGAATGCAGATTCATATTGTGAAACTTTGCGACGCTTACGGAGAGCTATTCAAAACAAACGAAGAGGCATGCTGACTTCTGGAATTGTTCTGATCCACAACAATGCCCGTCCTCACAGCGCTCGTGTAACCCAACGGCTCCTTCAGCAATTTCAATGGGACATTTTCGAACACCCACCATATAGTCCCGACCTAGCACCGAGTGACTTTCATCTTTTCCCTGAACTGAAGCAGTGGCTTGGGGGGAAGCGCTTCCAAACTGACGTGGAGCTCAAAGAAACCGTCACAACTCACTTCCAATCATTGGCAGCAACATTTTATGAAGAGGGTATTGCAAAGCTTGTTCACAGATATGACAAATGCCTCAATCGTCAAGGTGATTACGTAGAGAAATAACCTGTATTGTACATTACTTTTGGTAATAAAATCTTTTTTGTATATTCACCCGTCCTTTCCTTATAGCCCATCGGAGGTTGAAAAAAAATAGCCCTCGTACAAATTTGTGCTTTATCTACTGGGTATTTCTAGATCAACATAGAATGAGTTACAAGATCCAGCCCCACAAAAACCTGTTTTTTTTTTAATTGTGGGTGATAAATTATTCCAAAAACTTTACCAACAGAAATATAATGCAAATAATGTATCTCATTTGAGTATTGGGAGCAGAACAACCTAAATATATAAGACCTTATTCTTAATTCATCTCTTGCTACTTTTCCAGAACAGAAAAGAAATCAACATGTTTATATTATATTGCAAGGAAAGATTGTTTTCCATCTATTTAGGTACACCCTTTATAATGTATATAATTCAAAAAACACTGCACATGCATAATAATTATAAACCTTAACCACACTGTAACATATAGTACATTAAAATTATGCAAGCTTTTGTTTGTTTGATTTGTTACACCAAATGACAACCAGATACTTAGGATTACAGCGTTAGAAGCTTTTACAGCCAATTTTAGAGTCTTCGTGGACTCTAAGTTAAAACATGAATGAACACTTGAAACTTTTAATTATTTTCGTGTACTAGTCATAATGAATACCATGTGCAGTTTTATTTCATCCACGTAAAATTTGATAATTGGTATCATTTGTTTTTAAGCAATTTTGTTTGCGAAATTGATCAAAATGAACTTGCCTGCAGCTCAGGGTTTTTTTGGATTTTGATCTTTCGTAAAATTTTAAAGAATGAAATAACATAAACATCAAACTTTAAAAGAAATTATAACCTCCTCATACTATGTACGAATATAAACATTAAAGTTAGTAAATCACTGAATTTGAGAATTATTATTTATGTACTCAACACTAAATTGATAAAAATCTATGTTACTATAATATGAAATCACGGTTATGTTAAACACAAAACAAAGGAAATATGTTCTGCAATCAAACAACTAATAAAACTTACAGCACTTGTAGTTTGTGGTGAATTTCTTGTAGAAGCAATCAGTGTTTCAGCATCCACGGTTTGTTGTACAAGGTAATGTCCACCCGTGGTGCTGTACCCAACTGCGGTGGCTGTTCCGGATGTGCCAGTATTCGTTGCATAATACTGTCCCTGATTAGCATATAATGTTCCCGATTCGCCTACTGTATACACCGGATACGCCCTAAAAAAAATCTCATGAATTTTAGTATTTATATCTATCTAGTGCAAACTTACATCTGTGTTTGCCCACCATTTGTCTGTGCGGCATATATTTCTGGCTCCACATATTGGACGTGGTACCCTTGGTGTGATGCCACAGTGTCACCTTCTTGAGCAACTGAAAAATTTCACAGATGCAATTAAATTGTCTCTACAAAAACAAAACTATAACTAACAAGAATGTCTGCATGATCTTAGATAAAAATCGCTTCCTAACATTCTGCTTGTCAGACAAGAACTAATAATAATCAGGGTGGGAAGCACAGGTAAACCCCTCAACAGTAAATGCAATCATGTGGAAGTAAGATGAACACAATGTAGCGAATCCTACCTGTTGAGGATATAGGATCACCCTACAGATTGTTGTACAAAAGATATCAAAAGTGATTCATACACGAGGGGATATAAAATCCTGATGTGATCAAATAAGACATGTGAACTATGATCGCGTGCAGGTGACACGTGCCTCATCAAATTATCCACTGTTACTTGTGTTTGCATCAGTGATTAGGGTGCACATACCTGGATTCAAATTTTAATATGAAAGAGATTTAACATACTACACCAAAGTGGTGGAAAAGGGGAGGATTAGACTAAGGTAAGAAGGGGTTGCAAATAAACCAACGTGCGCAAGTCACACTGGGTGAAAATTAAAAGCTGAATTACTTGCTTGTGCTTACCTACTGCAGGCTGCACAGGTGTTAATGAAGCATATGATCTAGCTGCAGCTTCTGGCAGCATTAAAAGAATTTAATCAAACTGTTAGTAAAAAATAATTTTTTCAAAAATTATTTCAGTCACAACAGTACATGCAGTAAGTATTTAAAAAAAATAAGACAAATCCAGTACACGATAATGAAATTTATATTTAGATTTTTATTTTATTCAGAAAATTCTACATGGTCTTATTAAATATTAGTTAATAATTAACACACATTACCGTCAATGTCTTATTTTTTTATGTTACTACAATTACAAGGGCCCCTTATGCGAGATAGAGGAAATGCAATAATTTTTTGAATATCACGTACCTGTAACTGTTATGAATTGTGGTGAAGCCTGACCAATGGGATCCGTCTCGTGGGAATCACCTTGAGGTTCTGTAGTTGCTGAACTTTCGTTACTTGACTCTGCGGCTTGTTCTAGAGCTGAGACATCAATTACTGGAACCCCATTTACAATTGCACCGCTTCCGCTTGACTGCAACGAAAGAATTAACTAGTGACATGGTATTTAACAATATAAAAATAAGAAATTTTAAATGTTATTTCATCATATGGTGATTATTTTACGGATGCCTTCTCCGTCTATCACTTCATAGTTTCCAAACTTGCTTATCTTTCCACTGATTCTCATGAAGGCCTCTACAGCGTTTTGCTCTTTCAACTTCTGTGTTCCATGTTGTTCTCAGTCTTCCCCTTCTCTTTTTTATATTTGGTATCCATTTCCACACCTTTTAAGGCCAACGCTCTTCGGGCATCCTTCTCATATATCCATACCATTTGAATCTCTTTGCTTCTATTGTACTTTATATTTCTTCATCCACGTTCATTTGTTGTTTGATTATGGCGTTGAGAATTCTTTGTAAACGTGAAATATCGCACGATCTTCGCCAGAAGTATATTGCAAGGGCATTTATTCGTTGTTCTGTTCTTTTGTTTAACCCTTGAGCGCCCGTTGGGGGGTCCTCTAGGGACCCCAGCGTTACAAATTCCCTAGTATCTTTTTTATTTGAACAAATTGGCAACACCGCCTTCGGGTATGTGTCGGTTAATGCATCTTGCACTCCACTTTCTGTCTGTTGTGATGCTTCGTCGTGTGTGGTACAGTTTAACACGTGTTTAAGGTAAGTGCGGGTATTGGTGGTGGTATTTAACAATATAAAAATAAGAAATTTTAAATGTTATTTCATCATATGTTGTTTATTTTACGGATGCCTTCGCCGTCTATCACTTCATAGTTTCCAAACTTGCTTATCTTACCACTGATTCTCATGCAGGCCTCTACAGCGTTTTGCTCTTTCAATTTCTGTGTTCCATATTGTTCTCAGTCTTCCTCTTTTCTTTTTTATATTTGGTATCCATTTCCATACCTTTTAAGGCTAACGCTCTTCGGGCATCCTCCTCATATATCCATACCATTTGAATCTCTTTGATTCTATTGTATTTTATATTTCTTCATCCACGTTCATTTGTTGTTTGATTATGGCGTTGAAAATTCTTTGTAAACGTGAAATATCGCACGATCTTCACCAGAAGTCTATTGCAAGGGCATTTATTCGTTGTTTTGTTCTTTTGTTTAACCCTTGAGCGCCCGTTGGGAGCGTTACAAATTCCCTAGTATCTTTTTTATTTGAACAAATTGGCAACACCGCCTTCAGGTATGTGTCGGTTAATGCATCTTGCACTCCACTTTCTGTCTGTTGTGATGCTTTGTCGTGTGTGGTACAGTTTAACACGTGTTTAAGAAGTGGGGCCTCGTAGAGACCCCGCATGGGCGTTTATGTTACAAAATATTTAATTGAATTCATTTTTTTTCTTTATAGTTCGTTATTGGAAATGAGCTGTTTGGAACGAAAGAGGCCATTAACACAAAAGGAACTCGAAGCAATCGCGGGAAATTTAAATTTTGACTCTGAAACAGAGCATTACAGCGATGATGCCTCATCTAATGAGAAAAAAGATTTTATTGTGGAAAATGTTTCGGAAACGGAAGACAACATAGAAATTGAAGAGGATTCAAATGAAGAGCCTGAACAGATTGACGCGATGAACAGCTGAAAGGTCCTAGATATATTGCAAAATCTGGTTTAGATTGGAATAGTCAGCCTTTTCGTAGTAAAAAGAGATTACAAAGAAACACCATAAAAGCACATCCTGGTGTTACACAATACAGCGAAGGTTGCCGTTCTCTTTTACAATTTTTTAACTTTTTTTTGACAGTAGAAATGAAGGATATTATATGGCTTCATACCAATGAAGAAGCTTCTAGATATGAGCCTGGACTGAAAAAAATCCAACAATTCAAAAGAAATGAACGATCCATATATTTACTCTTTGCTTTGTTCATCCTTTAAGAATATTTGTTTTTTTTTGGTAAATTTTAATAAAATCTAGTCTAAAATAACTTAAAAGGTGTTTTTTTTTCTTAAAACTAAATCAATTTATATTATAACCTATACAGAAGCCCAAACATTCGGTGGGGTCCCTGAGTGACCCCGCATGGGCATTTACGTAAGTTTTAATAGCATGGCCGCTCAAGGGTTAATATCCAAACTTTGGAGCCGTATGTTGCAATGCTTTCTATTATGGTTTTAAATATTCTGCCTTTTGTAGTTTTAGCAATTCTATCACTCAACAATAGTGAATTTATTTGTTGTATGGCTTTTCTTCCATTTCCAATTTTATTGCTTATGTCATTCGTAAACGTTCCATCTGAAGTTATTGTTGCCCCAAGATTTCATAATTTTTGCAGCATTTAACTGTTCCTTCTTCGCTAATGATATCGCTGCCTTTGCCTTCAATAACTATATATTCAGTCTTGGTCATGTTTATCTCCAACCCCCATTTCTTGTACTCCTCCTTTAACTTCCTAAACATATACTCCAAGTCCTCCTGATCTGATGCTAAAATGATCTGATCGTCAGCAAAAGAGAGTGTCATTTCCAATTTGTATCCCCATCCCACGACACTTACGCTTCCACGGTTGGAATACTTGTTTAGGTATATTTTAAATAATGTGGGTGAAACACTACATCCTTGTCGTAGTCCTTTATTGCATATAAATTCCTTTGAAATTGCGTTGCCCATTTTAACTGCACTTCTGTTACTTTTATAAATTTGTTTCACAGCATTGACATATGTAGTGTTGGTATTACTTTCTTCCAGTGCTTTCCACATCATTAAAATCTATCATCTATAAAAATTAGATGTATTTCCTGACCACATGTAAATTTCTTTTCGGCAATTTGAATTAGGCAGAAAATATTGTCAATGCAGGATCTCCCTGCCCGAAAACCACTTTGTTCTTCTTCTTCTTCTTCATGTATTTGCTGTTCGATATGGTTCTTTAATATTTGTTATTTACTTTGACAAAATTATTCATTTAAAAGTTTTTTCATTCTATTTATTACTGTACTGAAACAAGGCATTTACTCACATTATTAATTTATTTATGACCTTCATTGTATAGGTATATAATAAAAAATTATTTTACCTAAATTAATCTTTGTAGATATTCTCATAAATAGCAAATAACAAATGCATTAATTTCTTAAACTATTGAAAAACTATTATGTAATCGAGACAACATCAATATCATTAGTCATGTCTTAGCTAAATGCTGACTATGTTTTGTCCCAAGTCAGAATTACAAATAAGTTTTATCAAATAACTATGTAATAAATTATGAAGGTAAAAAATTAAAGTACGTTGTAGTGTGAGTCCCAAAATGCATTGTCCATCATCAATAATAAAAATCAGTATAGTCTTCAAAAATGAACTAAATGATAAAACTAAAGTATGTCTTAGCTTGATTCTAACAATGTACTATCCATGTCAGAATTTAAAAACTGTATTATCACGAATATATAAAACAAAGGAGATAAACAGTAATAAGGAAATACCGACAAGAGTCAAAGTAAAATAATCATTTTAATTATAAAAGTGAAAAATGAATTGTTACTTTCTAAAGCCACTTTTTATCTAAAATTTTTCTAATCAAACTATAAATACAAGCAAAATGCATTTTTTTTCTTTTGCTATTCTGTAAGTACAAAAACCTCAGTTTTTTTTAACATAATGGCATACCTCATATACATCTACAGGAGTTCTTAATTTCTTTTTTCTACAGCAATCCTTTAATAGGCTCATTAAATATGCACTCCCTGTATTTTAATGAATTCATTAAGAAACAAATTTTCATTATAACAGGACTAAACTTAACAATAACTGCACAACACCTTGTTTCGTAACCATGACTACATAAGTGTTGATCTTTGACAGTAGTTGTGATTGCAAAAAATTTGTAGTTGTAATTATTATTCAAATAAATTTCATGCTAATTTAATAGTGTATACAAGTCTCATATAATGGCTGTTAATACCAGGTACAAAGTGATTTTTTAAAAAGTCAATTGCAGTAGCCTATGGATTGTCCTGTCTATATTAAGCTTTAGAATCTGACAATATGAAAATTCACTTGCTGTGAAAGAAATCTTGACGAAAAACCTGTAATTTACTTACCTTAATAAATTACAAATCAGTTGCAACTAAATACTTGTTCATTTTCACATTTTGTTGGGCCAAAATTTTTAACTACCTGAACTGTCACACAGTTTGACATACAGGTAAATGTCA
>JABXWE010010832.1:0-24593 GCA_014611495.1 Limonius californicus | reverse complement strand
GCCCAGCATGCCCGAAATGAACTCCAAACCACATATTAATGACTCGGCCAGTCCGAAACCCATTGGAATGCCCCCGAGCAGCCCCAAATTGCCTTCCCAGGACCAACGGAGCGCTAAAAGCGGCGTTTCAAAGCGAATGGGAAAGGAGTCGGGGAAGAACGAGAAGAGCTTAAAGAACGCCGTTGAGAAGTTGACGCAGAATAGAGTGAAGGAGCTCACGAAATCAGACGCACTGATAAACGATCTTGCTGGTAATAATCAAGAAAAACAATCAAGTAATGAGGTTCGCCTGAATAAGTCCGATAATGGTGTTGCTGATCAACGTGAGAATTCGAGGAAGGAAGTTACGAGTAACAATAAAGATAAAAGTGATTCTCATAGCTTAGACAATTCGAAGAGCACGCAAAACCACGAGTCGAAACAATTGCCCGCGAAAAAGGATGCGCAGCCGAAAGAGAGGAGTTGTAATAAAAATGTGAGTAATAATAATAATACTGATAGTGTGTCGTTAGTAACGGATGCCAAGAAGAAATGAAAGACTAGAAGCGGTTCGTCGAGGTGCCGTGCCCATCTGTGGGGCAAATTGATTATTACAACTACTGGCCGCGCGGCGTAAGTTTGCTTGGGCTGTGGAGTAGGCGGGAGAGCGTGCGTAGCGCGTTACCAGTGACGTGGCTATCATCATTGTTATGTAGGTGCGCGCAGATAAAACTAAAACCGAGCGGTTACGCCACTGTGCGATTCGATGCAAACTAAGGCTCTCCATACACAGACCCGACACGATTCAGTAACGATGCAATCGTAAGTTCAGAAAAAATTATTGACTGGCGTGCAATATGTCGTCGAATGATGACGTTTCAGTTTAATGGTAAATAAAAATTAATAAAAGGAAACAGAAATCAAAATTTTTAATCTATGGCTTATGAGGTCTGTCTGAAATGTTTCATGATTGAGCTCAGAAGAAACAACATAGGATAATTCTGATACATTTTAATGGTTATTTCTCCGAAAGAAGGTTCCTGTATCCCCAAAACATGTTGAAACTTGTTCCTAGTCTTGTTTCGGAATCGTGTCTAAATCCTTTTAATCTTCGATGGTATCAAATGTTCTGTCCTTGAATGCAGATTTTAGCTTATGAAATAGAAAAAGATAGAAGGAGCAAAATGTGGAGAATATGGGGGGTGACTTAATTCAATACCACGTTTTCGTCTCGGGATGATTTCACAACCATGGCTCTATGAAAAAGTGGGTCGTCGTGCAACTAACCTGATTGGTGAAGATCTGGTCTTACTGATTTGATTCTGGCTAAAATAATTTCGCCATCTATGACTGTTCACAATTCCGTTCTTCTTGTCACCACGACTCTGAAGGATTATGACCTCATCAGATAGATGTGTTGTAATCCATTTATTGAGGTTGATTACATCCTTTTGGTTACAATTTAACGTTAATTTTGGCAGACTCCACTACTTTACGTTAAGCTTTCCTATTTTTACATAACTCGCCAATTATTAACGTCCATTTCCTTCAAGTCCTCCCCGGGATCTGTTCCTTGGTCTTCCTCTTGCTCTAGTCTTTGCTCGAAGCCACCATCATTTCCTCTTCATACCTCATAATGTATCCAAACCACCTTGCACATTGCGCCTTTATGAATCTTCATGTATCCATTGACAAACCTTTCTTCACAAACATTTGCGACTGTTTGCGTATGAATATTTGTTACGTTCGGATACTGAGAAACATTTGCTATATGTTTGTGTGCGTTTATTATCTACCTGCGTTCATATCCACTTGCAGTATGGCGAACTCTGAATTCAGCGACACTTGAGCCAAACGACGAATCTATTTGAAGTTACCAACTTTGTTCGTGTGCCCCATATAGAGTTCGTTTGCGTTTAAGCGTCCCCATTGAGAATTTTCGGATCTACCCATGTTTGCTAAGGCCTCGAACATTTTGCGCGCCCAATGGAAACGCGGCTTTACTACGACCCATTTCCGCTCATATTTCGTGGTTCATTCTGCTTCGTAGGGATTACAAATTTAGAATGAGTGATCCCTTTTCTATGAAAAAGTGTGATGAGCATTATCTTGACCTGCATTTTTAAAAACAAAATTTTATCGACTCGACTCGGTTGCTTATCTTCAGGATGATATTGAAAGCGTCAAGATCCGTCGACTGTTACAGTTAAATCATAAACGATGCATCATTATCCTCGTTCTTCGTATGTTAAGTCTTTTCTCTTTTTGTTCGTCTGTTAAGGAGCGAGGACAAAATTTGGCACGTTGTTTTCTTTTGCAGAAATTTTCGATTAATATCTATCGAATTGCGTGTTTGCCAACAGTGAAATCTTCCATCATTCTGTAAGTGGGCGATCTTTCGCTGCAATTTGATGAACTTTATCGAATATTGCGGCATTTTGAGCAGTTTTCAAATGGTTTATCAGTCTTCCCGACCATAACGAAATCTACAAAACCATTTGAACAATCTTGATCCGGATAAAGCCTGATCTTCATAGATTTTCTTCATTTTATTTATAACAAAATTTAATGTTTATCCTCTGCTACATTTACTTCACAAACATGAATCTTTTTCTTCTTCGGCCTTCTCCCGTCCACTCCCCTTCCAACCTTTTCCACTCTTTCCTGTCATGGGCTATTTGATACCATTTCCAAACATGAATGGTGCAGTGAAATAAATACAGTAACTGAACTGTTCTTCTTCTTCTACCCTTGACTAGGGTAATTCCCTGTTTGTCATTCTGTGCATGAAGAGAACCAGCTCTGGGCCCATCTCGCATTTTTAAAAACAAAACGTTATCGACTCGACTCCATTGCTTATCTTCAGGATGATATTGAAAGCGTCAAGATCCGTCTACTGTTACAGTTAAATCAAAAACGATGCGTCATTATCCGCGTTCTTCGTATGTCAAATCTTTTCTCTTTTTGTTCGTCTGTTAAGGAGGGAGGAAAAAATTTGGCACGTCGTTTTTTTTTGCAGAAATTTTCGATTAATATCTATCGAATTGCGTGTTTGCCAACAGTTAATTCTTCCATCATTCTGTAAGTCGGCGATCTTTCGCTATAATTTGACGAACTTTATCGATTATCGCCGCATTTTGAGCAGGTTTCAAATGGTTTATCAGTCTTCCCGACCATAACGAAATTTACAAAACCCTTTGAACATTCTTGATCCGGATAAAGCCTGATCTTCATAGATTTTCTTCATTTTATTTATAACAAAATTTAATGTTTATCCTCTGCTACATTTACTTCATAAACATGAATCTTCTTCTTCTTCAGCCTTCTCCCGTCCACTCCCCTCCCAACCTTTTCCACCCTTTCTTGTCTTGGGCTATTTGATACCATTTCCAAACATGAATAGTGCAGTGAAATAAATACAGTAACTGAACTGTTCTTCTTCTCCTTCTACCCTTGATTAGGGATAATTCCCTGTTTGTCATTCTGTGGATGAAGAGAACCAGCTCTGGGCCCATCTCGCATTTTTAAAAACAAAACTTTATCGACTCGACTCGGTTGGTTATCTTCAGGATGATATTGAAAGCGTCAAGATCCGTCGACTGTTACAGTTAAATCAAAAACGAGGCGTCATTATCAGCGTTCTTCGTATGCCACGTCCTTTCTCTTTTTTTTTTCGTCTGTTAAGGAGCGAGGAAAAAATTTGGCACGTTTTTTTTGCAGACATTTTCGATTAATATCTATCGAACTGCGTCTTTGCCAACAGTGAAATCTTCCATCATTCTGTAAGTCGGCGATCTTTCGCTACAATTTGATGAACTTTATCGAATATTGCGGCATTTTGAGCAGTTTTCAAATGGTTTATCAGTCTTCCCGACCATAACGAAATCTACAAAACCATTTGAACATTCTTGATCCGGATAAAGCCTGACCTTCATAGATTTTCGTCATTTTATTTATAACAAAACTTAATGTTTATCCTTTGCTACATTTACTTCATAAACATGAATCTTCTTCTTCGGCCTTCTCCCGTCCACTCCCCTTCCAACCTTTTCCACTCTTTCCTGTCATGGGCTATTTGATACCATTTCCAAACATGAATAGTGCAGTGAAATAAATACAGTAACTGAACTGTTCTTCTTCTTCTTCTACCCTTGATTAGGGATAATTCCCTGTTTGTCATTCTGTGGATGAAGAGAACCAGCTCTGGGCCCATCTCGCATTTTTAAAAACAAAACTTTATCGACTCGACTCGGTTGGTTATCTTCAGGATGATATTGAAAGCGTCAAGATCCGTCGACTGTTACAGTTAAATCAAAAACGAGGCGTCATTATCCGCGTTCTTCGTATGTCAAATCTTTTCTCTTTTTGTTCGTCTGTTAAGGAGCGAGGAAAAAATTTGGCACGTTTTTTTTTGCAGAAATTTTCGATTAATATCTATCGAATTGCGTCTTTGCCAACAGTGAAATCTTCCATCATTCTGTAAGTCGGCGATCTTTCGCTACAATTTGCGAACTTTATCGAATATTGCGGCATTTTGAGCAGTTTTCAAATGGTTTATCAGTCTTCCCGACCATAACGAAATCTACAAAACCATTTGAACATTCTTGATCCGGATAAAGCCTGATCTTCATAGATTTTCTTCATTTTATTTATAACAAAATTTAATGTTTATCCTTTGCTACATTTACTTCATAAACATGAATCTTCTTCTTCTTCAGCCTTCTCCGTCCACTCCCCTTCCAACCTTTTCCACTCTTTCCTGTCTATTTGATACCATTTCCAAACATGAATAGTACAGTGAAATAAATACAGTAACTGAACTGTTCTTCTTCTTCTACCCTTGACTAGGGATAATTCCCTGTTTGTCTTCTGCCTCATTCTGTGGATGAAGAGAACCAGCTCTGGGCCCATCTCGCGGGTGGTCGTCCAGGTAGCCTTTTCCCGCTCAGTCTTTCGTCCATATATATTTGAGCCAATCGGTCTTCATCCATTCATTCGACGTGTTCTTTCTATTTTCTTTTTCTTGTTTTCGACCATTTGACCACGTTTTGTGTGTTAGATCTTTCCTGAATGGAGTTTTTTGTTTGCCTGTCTCGAAGGGTCACGTTTATTATTGATCTTAGCACTTTCATTTCTGACGCTCGTATTTTTTGTTTCTGCCCTGGTCTCTGTGGCATATGTTAAAATTGGCCTTACCATGGGCTTGTAGAATCTTACTTTCCCATCTGTTCTCATATATTTGTTTCGCCTATTCGCGATATTCGCATGTTATACTGTTTGGCCGTTATATTGAACTGATCTGATGTGTTAGTCTTTGCAGTCGTTGTCTGCGATTAAGATGGCATCGTCCGCATAACGCACAATATTACAAATTACAAATACAACTGAACTGTTTGACGTATCAAAATAAGGTGTGGTAGAGTTGGAAGCCGAATCTTCACCTGTTAATAGTTTGGCACGTGTCTTGTCTGTGACGTCGCGAGGTCAGCTGGGTGTTCCCACAAACAAAAGCACGTGGATTTCAGTTTGGTGCGAGCGTAAGTGAAGGTTAGGTTCCGTGCATTCTTTTAATCTGTCAAACAAATTTCTTAAAATTACATCGCGATTGATGGATTGTGGTAGTAAATCACTTAGACAGAAATTTACAATTTTATAGAGTTCCTTCTAGATATATTTTCTAAATTCCACGTCTTCGTATATGGCGGTTAACGCTATGTTTCCACATTCACCACACTGTATAAACACGTGATTTTAGCCACGTGGTCTTTGTTGGTAACCCAAGCTGAAGAAACGTCATTTGACCGACATGCCTAGTTGGCTGGATTATTCATCCACAGTCCTAGAACATTTCAGACAAACCTCATATAAACGACCTAATAAAAATTGTTATATTTTCTGACATCTTTTCTTGTGTATCTCGCCATTAAAATTTTTTTTATTAATGGAACAGTTGGGACGTGATTAACGCTCATTAGTTGCTTTCCGGATCGTGTCGGGACGGTGTACGGAACGCCTAACAGCGCGCGGCCTGTACTTAGCTTAAACTTAAAGAAAGTGATAAAAAATACATTAGTCATAGATTTTTACTTTGGGAAGGCTCCTTTTATGTGGTTGTTTTATTCGTTTCTCATATCAGCAAAAGTGCCTGCATTCGTAGACCTCGTCGGTTCTAGATGTTTGTATAGTGCAGCTGTGAGGTGCCTTTGCTAATCACGGATTTTAGATTCACACACCAGTACTACCTACTAATCTTCTTATTTGTGAAATACTCTCGCTTTTAGTTTAGCGGACCTTTGCTTTACCTTGTTACAGTTACTGTACAGCATTAATACCTTATGCAGCCTGGTTTTTGAACTACGTCCAGTTATATTGCAAGGATTTTATTTTTGGGGGGCATTTGATTGCAGCTGACTGCTTATCACACTAAAATATTGAAATAATATTGAATAATCAAAACAATTTTACCCCTACGTACCTTGGAACATTTAAACTTGCACTGTAAAAAAATTGACATTGGCCAGTAAGTAAGGTTAGAAATGACAGCACACAGTTCAGCATGTGTGTGTGACCTCACACACGCAGCTTGGTGTACCCACAAACAAAAGTAAGTGGTTTTGTTTTGCGCGCGCAGTACGCCAAGGTTAGGCTGCGTGCATTGTTTTAAACTGTCAAACAAATTTGTTAAAATTTGCTCATGCTTGGTAGTGGATTGTGGTGCCAAATCATTGAGACACAAATGTACAATTTCACAGAATTCCCTCTAAATTTAAATGGCTGTCATAGCTTTCGCCATACTGCAAAATAACGTGATTTTAGCCACGTGATCTTCGTTGGTACACCAAGCTGAAGAAGGACCACGTTACCCACACGCATAATTTGTACAAAATGACATAAAAAAATTGACATTGATTAATTAGAAATGGCAGCACTCTATCACTTATATGTTAAATAAGAACATAACCTCATTGTACGCTTTTACATAGCACACCGCGACAGGAAAAGTAACACAAGTTTAAAATACTAAAGTGTGAGAAATCGGCTTTTAAAAATGGCCCCAAACCACGTAACGTTTACATTAATTTGTGTAGATTGTTTTAATATTGATAGCATCAATTGACATCGTGAACTACTGTAAATTATTAATGATAACAAATTCAACAAAGTTATTTAATTATTACTGGGGTTGCTGCAGCTACTTTTAATAAATTGAAAAATAATTAATTCGTATAACATGTACTATCTGTAAATTGAAGTCTAACCTCACTTTTTTCAGCAAAAATGTTTTTCGATAAAGGTTAGCATCAAAAATTTGTTTTGTATAATAAAGAAGAAAATGGCGATGTACATGATTTCATTGTCACTCAGTATATCCTTGTGATTTACAACTTGCGAACATAACCTCACTTTTTGCAGTTGTTACAATTTGAATACTGTTTATAGAAGCTGTAAACAACATTAATTACTCTTTATCGCGGCAAAACGTTGCAGTTATGTTTATGGATCCATATCGAGAATCGATACTATATCATTAATATAATAATATTGTCTTTCATATTAATTAATATGAATTGCAAGGAAGTTAGGCAAGACACATTTCACAAAAACATGATCTTTTACAAACAGGATTAATTTGTAACCGGGGGTTGTATAATTTTGACACCAGAAGCGTACATTGAGGTTAGATTCTTTAACTTTCAATAATTTTTCGCGGTCATTCTGGATTGTCTAGCTAGGTTGTAGATCCACCAGACGTTATGGACCATATCTGGTATTAGTCAAAATAGTATCTAAAAATTTGTTTGAACTTCTGAATTTATCAAATCAGATAAGTTCCAAGAACCATATACATTTTTAGAGCAAAGAAAAATCAATGATCGATCTTCAACAGCTAATTTATTTTGTTCCCTATGAACTGTTGCTAAGTTTTTTTATTATGAGAACTACCAAAAGGTTAGAAATGTATTCCTAATTTGACAATCTCTATGACGCTATTAATAAAAAAGGGTTGCAATAGACATAGACATAATTTGATTCACCTTGTATATAAAAAGAAATGTATGTGCTTTTTATTGGAAAAAAACTTTTGTCCTTGTTTACCAATTTTATCATAAGTGTTAACAGAATTCCCAAGATATATACAATTTTCAAATTATTGTAAAAATTGATAATAATAGTAGGAGTATTAGTTCGGCATTTTGTTCCTTTTTTCTTTTTTTTTGTTAAATGCTGGCATCTTACGAATACGAAACTGTATCAGCAGTTCAAATGGCTTAAATCAATCAAAAGTTGCCCAGTGAAACGGACGTAACCTCACATTATTTGAAAACAAGGAAATTAACGAACTTATATGACATATTTTTTTGGAACGTCTCAGACATTTTATAAAATAACAGCAATTAGGTGCAAGTCGATAAACTTTATTGATAAGCAGTCAAATCAAATATATATGGCAACTCTGTTAGAACATCGATGACAGACTTCTGGTTTATACAGCTTCTTAACTGTATTTTCCCAAACGTTACTATTTTCACAAAAAAATAATGTACTGAAGTAAATTCAGTATTCTCAATATTAATTAGTGAACGAGTCCATTATGCATTTGTTGTATTAGCTTTCAAAATGTAAATTGTTACAGGAATTTTCCAGGCGTATTTGATATATTATGGCTGTAATTTTTTCCTTAGCTGATCGGAAATATAGTAAAATAATCAGAAAGCGTGAACGTTTTTTACACGGGTTAATTATAAATAATTATTATAATAAATACCAGCACCTAATCAAGTGTAAGCAGGGGGAAGCCCCTTTTTATGTCTTCCTTAGACTACTAGCTCTAGCTCAGCATTTTCTTGTATAAGTAAATGCAACAATTTTCACGTAAACATTGAACAATTAATTTTTTTATAGTTCTTACAAATTTAATAGATGTTAAAGAGTATTTTTGACGCCAAATCGATGTTGCAAAACTTCACTTATAAATAAAACAAATAACAGATTCACTCTAAAAGAAAAATTTGTACATAAACCAAAGTCTGGCCAGTCCTGCAAATTTTTAAACCTATTTTAAACCTTGTCCACTGGCATACTCTTACGAAAATTGATGCAAACCTTAAAACTATCTTCCATGCTTTAAATATAGTGTGATGAAAAATGGCTGCTATTAAATGCTTGGGACTTTTTAAAGTTTCTTTTAATCTTGATGTCTTGACTTTTTACATTTGTACCTACATAATTGTTGAAGCATTTCTATAAAAATTTAGTAAATTTGTGTGATCTTGCGTTTGCTGTGTTGCAAGATTTTATATTTTACCTTTGTTTTAATGTTGTTTTATTTGGTGGACTTTTAGGGTTATCGTTTATGTACAAAAAGTAGGCTGTATAAAACTTGGAAGGCTTGTTTTAATAGTAAAATGGAATTTTATATTAATGTAGAATAACGAGAGAATGTTTTAATTATATTAAGTTGTAAATTGAAGATTTTATTGTACATTGTATATAAACAGCACAGATTTAATAAATATTTATAGTTTCCCTACCCTTGAGTGTTACATTTTTGCCTATCAACCAATTATTGTTGTTTTGTATTACTTCCAGTTTTGTTTACAGGGAATATTAAAATATAATAAACATCAGCAGACTTTATCAATTTGTTTTTGTAAGGTATGCAGTAATTTTACTGATATGAACCCTTGCGCATATTAAAAATTAGTGAACTTTTACATATAGTTACCGGCCCATGATTGGTTCACTAAATTCTGATAAATAATTATTTAAGAAGTTCATGAAGGGGACTGCTTATTATAATAAAAAAGTGTATGTACATGTATAGCAGCGGTTCTCAAACTGTGGAGCACGCCTCCCTGGGAGGACGTCGAATAAATTAACAAGCCACCAGAATTGATTTTTTACTTTTATCACAACGAAAGCATTATAACTAAAAAAATAAAACATTTCCAAGGCATAGATCTAATGATTAATATGTGCCTGCTTTAAAGCAAACAGCCTGTCCAGGTTTGGTTTGATATTCGAGATAGACACTCTGAGCTCCTTTTCTATTTGAAGTTTGTTTCTATATTTAGACTTTAAAGCAGCTATAGCAGAAACACCAGTTTTGCAAAGGTAAGAAGTAGGAAAAGGTAATAGTATCCGAAACGCTTTTGCTGTAATAGGGACAAGACAGTTCACTCCAAAAATTTGTTAATGACTTAATAACAAAATTTGATTTTTCTGCGGTACTTCAAGAAAGATACAAGGAATTATTCGTTTTAGTATACATTGCCTATGTATACTTTTAAAAAGAACGCATCAATTACGCCTATTCTGTAGGCAACCAACTATATAGACAACAAAAAAACAGAAGCAACCGTCACTGTAGTGAATTATTTTAGTATGAAGGATATGTTTGATGCAATGTTTATATTAAATAGGCAAATCAGAATGAGTGCAACAGCAACGACGATTATTATTGTAAAACATTACATATCAATAACAGAAAACGGAGACGAAAATAAAAACGACAGTTACAACAAGTATTCGACAAGGCCACCTTGTATGTCTAAACAATAACATAAACGGTGTTGAAAAGCACGCACATCATTCGCAAGAAAGTCAGGATTCAAGTTATAGCATTCGGTACGTATGCGATCTTTTAATGCATCAATACTTTGTATTGGAATATTTGTATACATTTTTGATTTCAAGTATCCCCAAGCAAAGAAGTCATTGGGCGACAAATCTGCAGAACGCGGGGGACACAGTACGGGACTGAATCTTCCGACCCAACGTCTTGGAAACCCGTCGTTTAGAAAGTTCCTTACAGCATTCATGCAATGCGGAGGGGCTCCATCCATCTGAAACCACGGGTCATCGATGTTTAAGTTATCTATTGCCGGAATGATGTTCCTTAATCATCATCATCATCATCTGACATGGAGCTGACTCAAGGTCGGTCCTGGATACGCCAGGCCCACCCCATACCAGTAGGTGGGTAGGGACTCAAGGATAGGGTGGGGCATTGCACAACGTTAGCATGTCTGCAATGCCTACCGCAAGACACCGCTGTTGCAACACCGAGTAGTTAGTAAGATACGCATCAATGGGTTGCTGAGTACGTACCTGAGACCGTTATGCTCTTAAGCATTTGAACCTACTAACTTTGATAGCAAAGTTTCACATTGTTCTGATTTCACATCATGCTATTGTTCTAAGGTTACTGATTGCACATCTCTTAGTTTCCCAATAACTAATAACCTACTTAATAGTTACTCCCAAACTTATTTTTACTGTCTCTTATGCGATTATACATTTGACCCTAATAAACTTTGGTATCAAAGTTTCACATTGTTTGTATTTCACATCTATCTATTGTTCTATGTTTACTGATTGCAGATATCATAGTTTCCTAATGACTAAGAACCTACTTGATATTTACTCCCAAACTTATTTAAACTGGCCCCAAGAAACTTTGGTATCGAAGGTTCACGGTGTTCTTATTTCACATCTAGTTAGTGTTCTAAGGTTACTGAAGGTTCACAGTGATCGTATTTCACATCCATGTATTGTTCCAAGGTTACTGATTGCACATCTCCTAGTTTCCTAATAACTGACAGCCCACTTAATAGTCGCTCCCAAACCCACTCACACTGTCCGCTATGCGACCATACCCCCGACCCCAAGAAACCCCGGTATCAAAGTTTCACCCTGCTCGTATTTCCCATCTGGCCATTGTTCTAAGGTAACAGACTGCTCCCCTCCTTGTGTCCCAATGACCAGCCAACCACTTAATACTCGCCGCACTGCCCTACCACTCAGTTGGAAGATCGACTCTGGATTGTACCTCCTTCGCATCCCCCCATCCTCCCCTCTGTCGCTGACAGCCCGATATCCAGTGTCCTCCTTTCCCCCGGCACCTGCTTCGCTCCCTCTCCTCTGCCCTCCCCCTCCTCACCCTCCAACTGCCTCCTCTTCCTCGCCATCCTATCCCTCCCCAGTCGACTCCTGAGTGGATTCCTCTGCCAGCGCGCGCACTCCTACCTCTCTGCGGAACTCCCCTCCCACCCTCCCTTCTCGCGCTCTGACCTCCCATGTCTCCTCAGGCATGCCGGCGCCCTGCATATCCCCCCTCCCCTCCAATGATGTACTTCACACGCAGCACGGTCCTCCGATCTGCATTTTCTCTGCCCGCCTGGCATACTCCGACTGTAGAGGATGGTCGGCCGGTCCTCCTAGAATATGCGCCCAGCGTCCACCTCTTGATGCAGTGAGCCGCCCAACACATCAAATACATATCTGACCCCGATCACATAAACATCCCATACAAATCGTAGCAGCACGTTTACATGCATGACCAATGAAAACATTGCTAAGTAATGAATCGAGTAATTAGTTAATTAAAGGCGAGCAAGTTCTATGAAATTAGTCTGGGTTAAGGGAGATTAAAGTGTCAAAACGCGTCCCTCCCTTTTTCTAGTTTTCCATTAGACTACCACTGCTACCAACTACTGCTAAAGGCTACAAAGGACTTCAATGGCTACTTAGGCCTGCGACACTTAGCTTTTAACTGCGTCACCCTCAGTGTTGCTGTGGTCTGTGTCGATCGCTGTTCTTTCCCCTTTTTGATGTAGCACATTGTAGAGGCGGCAGTGGTTCTCCCCTCTTCCGTCCCCGGGTGGATACCCTCGCACTTGCACTCTATTGTTTGCCCCCCAAAATTGTTTTGTTTTTAGTCTCGGTAATCACTTTCGCCCGAAGCGTTTTGCGAGCACTCCCGTTCCCACGTTGTTAGTATTAAAGCAAAACTAAGATGAAATCCAACGAATAAAGCCCACATCCGTACCCGACCACGCCGCCCACGCCACCCCATTCCAAAGCTACTTGGGCCTTACTTTAAATCAAAAAATTTTTTTAGAAGAGTGTTCAATGAAATAGGAAAATCAATTAACTGATAAATCCAAGTTGAGTTGGCTGACTTAAAGACCTAGGAACTTGGAATCTATTCCCTAACTGGCCATGGCTGTTTCCTAATATTAATAACTTTGTCAATTATGTGAATAGCGGATAAAGCAATTTATGACAACTACACTAAATTGAATAATTAAATAATTAAGAAAAGCCAAACAAACTAACACTTCATTTTAAAATGAAAATAAAAGAATGCAAACAGTCCCTATTTTCCCCTCGTCTGACTACCTGTCTTGTGATTATTTATGACCTAAAACAACCCATTCTCGGAACCGCATGAGACCCGGCCGATGGTGGGAGCGGGACTGAACTATTTTTAGACAGGGTTGTTACGGGTCAAACGAAGCTTTTCTACAGGGTGCGTCGGAATAAGTAATCTTAATACAAACCTGCAGAAGTTCCTCGTTTTAGCGCAGCAAAACGGCAGTTGCTCTCAGTAGCTCAGTCGAAGGAGGGGTGGTTCTCAAGAGTTTGCTCATAAGAGGGAAAGTAAAAGGTCGAAGTCTTATACAGGGTACGTCGAAGAAAGTATGGGCGCCACCTCTTCCTGTGTCAATGATACAGAGCCTTCGGGAAGAGGGCGAAAGCCTGCTATCTTACGGGATGTTCTATTCTTACCTTCCTGGGTCTCTCTTTACATACAGGGTGTACAATAATAAGTCGCGATAAAAATTATAAGCATATATTAAGTAATAAAGACAAGTTTTTGGACTGAAGGTCCGGATACAACAAAATGAGTAAATAAGGACCAGATTCGATCCACAGTATAAGTTAAAATTAATAGACAGAGTTTTCGGAGCGCCCTGAATGATTTTCTCTCCGGGACTGGCTTACGACATTTAGGCATTCAGCTGCGTTTACCAGTATCCGTAGAGCTCACATAAAAACATGCACAAATACATTTTGACATTGACATTAAAATAATCAAGTGGAGTGGCATAAATATGGATTATGCCACTTAATGTTGCTTAGCCTTAAATTGCAAGCATGAAATGTAGGTCGGACACCGAAGTCTTTGTCGCACCAAGAAAATGCACTGCGTTCTTTTGCACTGATAACATACAAGCGAGGTACAAAGTTGCTTTTACCTTGCACGTTGTAGAATTACCCAGGTAGGCTTTGAAGGGTTGTAGCTGTCAGGGGGGAAGTAAGAGGATCGGTCAGCTAGGCGGGACTTCAGGCGTCGAGAACGGCACAGATGGGCTCAAGCGGCGGGCGCCGCCGGGAGATTGTAGATGGGCCTTTATATCCGTTTGGAACGAGAAGAGAACACTCAGGGTTCTCTAACTTTTGCAATTGTCTATCGTGACTGGTTTAGATCCGACACTAACGGTCGTAATTCTGGTTCACAAGAACGAAAACGATACGGCACCAAAAATGTCACGAATAGGTTTGCACCCACAGTATATGTGCTTCTGCCTTTGGGTCCGCTAGCCGACTGTCGCGGGGAGGGAAAATTTGGCCGCTGCTGGGCGAACAAAATGCAACGCTGCAGTTTGGAAGTTTTTTCGAACATTTGCCTGCAGACATGACGTTGTAAAAACCAGAGTATTTGGAAGCATCGAGACAAAAGAAGCATTGTAAAGGGGAAAAACCGAGGTTAAATTCTTGATGCTGATTACAAGAATCTTGGCGTCGATGAAACTTCAGAATTAAAACGTAGTTAAACCATTGAGTTAGAAAACGTAGTTAGAATTATAGAATTACCAAAAATAGAATAGTGAATTAAATGAACATAACAGGGTCCCCGTTATTGTCCGGCCTGCCTGCGCTTTTAAATTCGTTTGACTTGAAAGAACACGATTCAACAGCGAATACATATATGTACAAAATCCACTAAATAAACCCATTTGCAGCAACTTCCAACTATTCAAATTGAATCCAGTTAGCCTTTTCAAAGCGCAAAGCTCCCTTGAGCACCTGCCCGCAATTATTCCAAATCAAACGCTGCCAATTTCCGAAACGAAAGCGGAGCCCCACAAGACGCGTGCACCCCGGACGGAATCCCGGGCCGAACTCCCGGAATGATGTCGTTCCTTAATAGCTCTAAAAATTTGGCTGTATTGAGACTACCATCAATAAAATATGGACCGATACGCTTATTTTCAACTATTCCCAGCCATACGTTAACTTTCCCAGTGTATTGACTGTGAGTTACGTTTTGTAAATGGCGGTTAGTGCGGGACCAATATCTAAGGAATAAGATTAGCAGGATAATGGATAGTGGATATATGAGGAATTACAATACATACCGAAAATTTTGTGAATTAACTTCTCCATTTATTGTGAAAGTTGCTTCATCACTAAAAACTATCTTATTTAAAATTTATTCATATTCATTCAGCAAATTAAAGAATATTTCACAAAAGATCGTTCGTTTTTCTTTGTCTTTATCGAATAGTTATTGGTGATTAGAAAATTTGTACGATTTATATTTAAATGCTTTTAGTGTTATAAATACCGAGGTTTTAGAAACATTAAAATGTGAACCTATTTCTCACTATAGGGGTTTCTTCAACGTAACATAAAATATTTAATTTAATTTCTTCGGTTAAAACGTGATTACTTTTAGTTCTTATTTTATGGGAATTTATTACGCATCCCTCTGATTTAAATTTTCAAACAATTGTTTGTATGGTTCGAATACAATGCATAGGTCTTTCTGGATATTTTAGTGAAAATAAGTCTCTCACAGTTTTTAAGCTGTTACCTTTCTGATACCACATTAGAATTTCCACTTTTTCATCTTTACTGTACATAGTTGTATAAAAAACGCAATAAGACACTAAATAAAGACTAATTTTATTTTTTAACCTTTAATTAATTTGATTGTTTTGGCCACAGCATGCTTTAGTTGTCTGTATAGTTGGTTGCCTACATAATAGGCGTAATTGATGCGTTCTTTTTAAAAGTATACATAGGCAATGTATACTAAAAAGAAGAATTCCCTGTATATCAGTTGTTCTTCTTCTTGCAGAGATAGACTGGTAGGTATACCTAGTTTCAAATGGATTTATTACCCAATTCCACTCACCCAATTTAATATCTTCTTCTCCGAAAAAGGATTTGCTGAAAGTAGTGCTCAAGCTTTCTAAATGACCCTCCACTGTCTTTAGCAATAATTTTTTATGATTTTCTTACGGCGGGTAACTCTGGATATATTCACACACTGTGGGAAACATCTCAAAAAAATTGTCTTTTAATTTGTTATTCTATTACAGTATTCTCTTACAAAAGGCGTTGACCCTTTCACTTAAATAAAATAATTTGAATTATTTCCGTGAAATTGAAGATCAAGTGAATTAAGTTTTTCGAATATGTCTACTAAGTAGGAGAGCTTCATTAGAAATAAATTTTCGTAGAATTCTTCCGCCTGCTTATGACTAGGCTTAGGATAATTTGCATATGCATATTTTGGACATTTTTGATAAGAAATGCATATTTTAATTGTTTTGAGTATTAATGCATAATTTGAAGCATTTGTCTGTTGAAATTTCATATTTATACAATTTTTTGGTATCAAGTACAGATTCACTTCGTCAAGCAGCCTGGGAATTTCCAGAAATTTTAAATAATCTTCTAAACTCATTCATTCTGTTTTTTGAATTGGCAAGTACTTTCTTAGTTGTTAAGCTTCGAAAAAACAGAATACTTGGAAATGCTAAGAGGATTACTGGGGGTTGAATGGCTCTGTTGCGTTATCGGGAACACCTATGAATATTAAAAGTTTAACAATTCATCATTTCATCAACAATCAGTTGTCTACTAGTTCCAATAGTGTGTTAACATCTTCAAGATGCCGAAAGAAAATAATGTATAACTGCTATTTTAAACCAGTTTGTGAGGGACTATGATTATTCCACAACAGATGGGCGTCTGTCATTTTGTAAATACTGTGAAGTTACTGTTGCGGCAACCAAAAAGTTTCAAGTTACACAGCATCTCCAAACCGGAAAACATGCAAGTAATAAAAATCGAAAAAGGGAGAATAACGAACGGCAAGTGTTAATTTTTGCTTTTCCAAGACCTGAACCTAAACCTTCAGAATTTAATGAAGAAATTGGTAAGGCTTTTATTTGCGCTGATATTCCGTTGGCTAATTTTTTTTATTGGTATTTATTTGCAAATTTATAATCTACTTAGAGTTTAAGTAATAAGTGAGAATTCACATGATGGACGTACAGCCAGTGCTGGTTTCCCCCTGGGCATTGCATTTATTAGTCCTGGACTAAGTCATGTGGCCAGTTGCATATCAATCTTCTAACTGTTGGCAAGTTGGTCTATTAGCTGATTTTGATGTCCTTCCAGTTTACTGAAGTAGGCACTTCTTCAGTTACGTAGGGGATTTTTAGGTCGCAGTGGAAGGTTTTGTTTTTGACATACAATGGCAATGTTGCATAGTGTTTTGGATTAGAATCTTCGTGTGTGATGCTTTGGCACACCCCCAGAGTTGGATCCCGTAGGTCCATACCGGTTTTAATATAACTTTATAAAGAAGTACCTTATTTGATAACGAGAGTTGAGAACGTCTGCCGATTAACCAATCCATTTGTTTAATTTTAAGATCTAGTTGTTTTCTTTTTATTTTGATATGTGTGTTCCAAGAGAGTTTCTGATCTAGATGTAGGTAACCCAAGATATTTAGTTTCAGTTTTTACGGGTATCTGAGCATCGTTGATTGTTAATTGCGGACAAACCGTATGTTTGTTGGTAAACTTTATTTGTTCAGATTTGTCGTTATTGATTGTGACTCTCCACTTTTTGAACCAATCTCCCATTAGGTCAAGGTGGGCTTGTAAATGTTCTGCTGCAGGTTCTGCTGTATTGTTGACAGATAGAACAGCTGTGTTGTCGGCAAAAGTAGTTGTTGCGGTATCTTGAGTAGTGGGGATGTCCGATGTATATATTAGATAAAGGATCTGTCCTAGTACGCTGCCCTGGGAACTCCAGGGCTAATTTGTTGATAGCTTGAAACCGCACTATTTATCTTAACTTGATACGTTCTTTTAAATAGGATTTTAGCACAAGATACAATTGGTTTGGTAGGTCGAAAGCTTGCTTTATGTCAAGAAATACACCTGCACTAAAGGTTTTTTAGGTATGTTATGCATTATTTCCCCGACTGTTAAGTCGTATCCAGGAGGCTTACGGGTATTTGTAATACGTATTTGTTGTCTCACTTCGGTTGGAGAAAAGGCTTTCATTGGGAGAGACATCTGACAAGGTGTGTCAAGAAAGTCCTCAATTTCTTGCCGGAGGTGGTGGTGTTGTAAAAACATTTGCTAGGTGCCCGGCAAATGTATCTGCCTTGTCTTTATCCGACCTGGCCCATGAACCGTCGAGTTTCTTTATTGGTGGTATCGCTACAGTTGGCCTTTTGAATTTATTGGTCGCTTTCCATATCGAATGGTCATCTGGTGAAATTTTGTAATATAACTTTTAAATGATTCATTTCGTGCATCTCTTACCGATTTGTTCAGCTTATGAATAAGCCTATTATATACGGCATTTTCTTGCCTGCATCTGGTTCTTTGCCACGTTTTTCTGGCTCGGCGTTTCTCGGCAACTAGTTTTCGTATATGACGGGGTACATTACTGATTCAGGTAGATTAGTTGGTTTATATGGTGCAGCCCGCCAAGCAGCATTTTGTATCAAAGTTCTAAGATATTGAGTTGCTTCGTCCACCTCGTAGGGGAACACGGGGCGGAACGGGGATCGATGTGTTTGGGGCATTTTTGAAGAGTGTAAATGAAGAGGTAAAAATCCATTACAGTGTGAATTAATTTATTTAAAACTTGTTTTAACATGTTCAATGTTCAAAATTGAAATTAACGGAAACTTCTATTTTTTTAAAGACTACAAAGAAAAAATTGGTTTTGCCCCGTTCGTTCTGCCCCATGCACGGGGCAGAACGGGGTATTTATAAAAAGGTGAAACTAAATCACGTTTTTTGGCTGGCAAAGCTCACAGGTGAGTTGTGATTCATCATCGTCACTATCAATGCCGGCACAGGAATTATGGATCCATTTTTTACACTGTATGCATAATATCCACCCTTCACTCGATTTTGAATATAAGTCTTCGCAATATAAACAGGTCGCATCCTCTTCTTCGAAACTGTCCGTCATTTTCTATTCGTCTGATTTCACTTGTTGTTTCCGTGGTTTTTTGTTAACAATTTTCTGGGTTTCACAGTTTCCTACGTATTTTTCTTCATTTCTTTGTTAACAGTTTTCTGTGTATTCTCCTTCCTTTTTTCGTTATCGGTTAACAGTTTTCTCTTAAGTCTATTTTTTTGACTTTCTTGGTGTTCTTAGCATCGCTTCTTCGAGTTCAGCCTTAGAAGGGGAAGCTGTCAGGATCGCCGTTTTGCCTCGTTTCCTCGTCACTCGCTTTTGTCCCGACTTTACTCTAGGGATGGGAAGTACCTATAGGTATATTCAGGCGATAAACTCGGAGAACTGGTAAAAGTAGGGCTAGCCATTGTTACTTTAGAATTTGCAGGCGGGTCGGACATCCATGAACATCCGGGTCTTGTCATATTTTGGCTGTTTATAAAAATATTTACATTCAAATATTTAAATTAATAAATAGGACGAGAATATTATATAATGTCTTACTACTCAAGTCCATCCTATCGATTTTTTGAAAGTGATTTAGATAAAACCATCATTTTTCGTTCAAGTGTGATATTGAAGATTATTGTTACATAGAAAATTTGAAACAAACACATTTATTAAATTGGAAACTTCTGTTTGTACTGTACATATCCATACATGCAGTGATATTCAACCTGTAGGCCGAGCCCCCTGAGGACGCGCGAAATGCCTAAAGGGTGGTGGGGTGGGCCGAAAAAAGGGATATGAAGGAAAAAGTGAAATGCCACTTTATTGACATAGAAACATTTAATTAAACTATTTAGTGACACAAAATCATAAAACCCACTCTACTGTATAAACTAGTTGCGCCTACGAAAACGTACCAATATTATAAAATATACCGAGCAACTAATTAAAATTAAACAATAACAATGAACCTAAAAATTAATTGGAACTTTTTTGCAGAGCAGAGCTTGATTTTAGTACAGAGAATTTATCATCAACAACGGCCCATAACGCAAACAATGGTTTCGATCCAAATTGTTTATTGATTTCGCTGCTTGACGTAAATAAATCGTCTATAAATTATTTCTCTTCTTCAATTGAGAAACCTCCAATAGTGATTTAAATGGGTGTCTAACCCAACCGTATATTGCAATTATGTTATCGTCGGTTATAAAATAGTGTCTAAATGTCTTCCTCAACATTGTTAAATGATTTTCAATAGTTGTAAATAAAACTTTGGTGTGTTGGTCTTCTGCCTTGTAGATTTTGATAAAATCAATAACATTTGCAGCCATTTTTCATTTTTGTTGCTTTATATTTTGTTGCATAACTCTTTCCTTGGAGTTGCAAGTTTAATATATTTTGTTTCTCGAATATGTCCACCAAGTAGCCCAATTTCATAACTGAAAATTGGTTCCTATAGTTCTCTGTATCTCCGGGATTTTCCTCTTATAAGAAGATCGCTATTTCATAAACACGTCGTGAACATTTCCCCTTGGTAAACCATATTGTCACGCAATACAATAGTAACGCTGAATATTCGGCTGCAGTCATGCCTTTGCAAAGTTTAGAAAACAGGCTTGATTTTACAAGTCTCATTTTTATAGAATTCCCCACGGTTATAATATAACTGTTGTTAACACAATGTTTAGGCCAGGAACAATAATAACTTTTCAACTGCTAATCATCATTGACAGCCTTCTTGTCCCACTGTTGGGCATCGGCCTCTTCAGAACCACGTGTTTCTCCTCAGCGCTAAGGTAGAAGAATCACGGGGATCTACAGTTTACGGTCGAATCCAACAGAAACGGCAGAAATTTCAGAGAAGGTTTGATTCCACGGCTGCAAGCCAGATTGGGGAATTGTGTGTAGTGGGTTGCAGAGAACATTTTTATAAAATTGTATAGTAACGCTTAGCTTTCGAACCCAAGCCAGAATCGAGGTTTTACTCAGAAAGCAAGCGTTTTACTAGCTGAGCTACCACCACACTAACTGTTGTCTTGTTGCTATATATTGCCTTGTCGAATTGGAAGGAGAATAATTGGTTACAAAGCTTCGACAAAAGTTGTTGCTGCATATCTTCATGTATATCACCGATTTGCCGAGCAACAGTGTCATTTGGTAGAGGTATACCTACCGGTGTATACCTCTTTTATGAAGCAACTACAGTTAGTTGCTTCATAAAATTTTCTAGAAGTGTAGTTTTCACAATATCAATGGCAGCTGGCAGAATTAGGCCTTCTCCGATAGTGTGGGACGTTTTACACCTAGCTGTTTTATATTCAGCTATGTAAGAAGCTACTAAAGCTGTTTTATTAGCAAACAAAGCTTTTCAAAAGTAAAATTTTTGCTTTTTGATTTGGCAGCAAAGACCGCTCGAGACTTAAACTTTGGAAAAACTCCTTACCACCACGATATTTAGAACACCTAAACATGTATTTCGGAAACTAAGCCGCCATCTTCAGTAGAAACTCGAACTAACTAAAGTAACTTGGCTGAGGGATGCCTCTGGAGATAAGTTATGCTTGAAAATGGAAAGTAAAGCGTCTTTTTGAAAACAACAACATTAAAATAAAACACGTGCTCCTCCTACCTCGCTATTGTTGACCACCTCGTTGTCTTGTGATTGCGTATCAGTAAGAAGACAAATTTTTAAAACGTTTCCTGTATTAAAGATAATAATTCTATGTGGTAACAACAGTATCGAGATCTTATATCGAATTTATCCAAGAACATCTCTAAGAACACAACTTGCTTACTTGCTTTTAGTTGTGCATTGCGTACTAAGGAAGATAACAAAATCAAATATGTTTACTATACAGTCGGGGTAATTTTCGACGATTGAATCCTTACATAAAAACACTGAAGTTCTATCACAGCAAAATATTTTAATTTATATCTTATAGTAGTACCAAACTTTAAATTAATCGTATCCTTAATAATTCTTATGACTCAATTTTAATCAAAACGATAAGATAATCTGAAACAAAGTAAGGCTGTATCAGCAAACCAAACACTCAGTCTCGCTTTTGCGTTAATAAAATATGTTATAGTAATAATGGAATTTAGAATTTTCTTGATTAGTTTATTATGTGCTATAACAGTAAATGTAGAATGTGCCAAGATATTAGCGGTGTTTCATTTTCCCAGCCAAAGTCACCACATTTTGGGAAGTGCCCTTTTGAAGGCGTTGGCTAAACGAGGCCACGAGGTGACCATGCTCAGCCCCTTTCCGTTGAAAACCCCAGTGAAAATTATGAAGACATTGAGTTGACTGGAATGCTGGAGTTTAAAGACGGTAGGTAGGCGTAAAACACGCTGTAAATTATTGTAACAAATATTATCTTTGCAGATAATAATTTTATAAAATTAATGCAAGAACAAGACGCATCGTTTTAAAAAAAATGTCAACAGCGAAGGCCATTATGGATAAAATGAACGAACGTTTTTTAAATCACCCATCTGTCAAGGACTTAGTACAATCAAAGAGGAAATTTGACGTGGTAATCCAGAGTTACTTTGGCAACGACGCTTATTTAGCCATTCCCTACCATTTTGGGGCTTCAACTATAGCTTTCACTACCACTGGTTCGAATTTAGTAGTTAACCAAATAACGGGGAATTCTGCACCGCCTTCTTACGTTCCTAACATGTTCCTATCACTGCCTAGCGAAATGACATTTTTGCAAAGGGTTACAAACACCTTAGTCTCTACTTTATTAGAATTGTACTACCATTTTTTCATGATACCCGAGCAACAACGTCTTCTGCAGAAGTACTTTCCTCAAGCACCTCCTACCCAAGAACTTGTAAGCAATATTTCGTTAGTCCTGCTGAACGCACATTACAGTATTGAAAGCCCCAGGCCTTACGTCCCTAATATGATTCAAGTGGGTGGTCTCCATGTGGAAGAACCAAAAGAATTAAAAGGCGATCTGAAGCAGTTTATGGATTCAGCAGTTGAAGGGGTCACATTTTTAAGCTTTGGTTCAAACGTCAAAAGCTCTGAGTTACCAAGTGACACACTTGAAGCCATAGTAGCAAGTTTAGGTAAACTACCCATGAAGGTTTTATGGAAATTTGAAACAGAAGACGTTCCGAATTTACCTTCAAATGTAAAAATAGAAAAATGGCTACCCCAAAGAGATATTTTAGGTGAAAAGTGAGTCTGGGAAATGGTCAAATCACTGAAGTTTGTTTGATTTTAGCCCATCCAAATACTAAATTGTTTATAACTCACGGAGGGCTGTTAAGTACAACTGAAGCTATATATCACGGAGTTCCTATGGTTGGAGTGCCCTTCTTTGGCGACCAAGACAGTAATGTGGATGATGGCGTTCTAAAAGGCTACGTCTTTAAGGTACCTTTTCTGGAATTAACAGAAGAAACCCTTACGAAAGCTATTAATGAAGTATTAAGTAATCCAAAGTAAGTATAATTTTTAATACAATTTCTAACAATGACGCTACATTTTTTAATGTCTTTTAAGATATCGTGATAATGTACGTCAACGATCGGCAGTATTAACAGACCAACCTTTGAAACCAATTGACAACGCAGTATTTTGGGTGGAATATGTTATAAGGCATAAAGGAGCACACCATCTTAAGACCACGGCTATTAAGCTTAGGTGGTACCAGTATTACTTAGTAGATGTTATGGTATTACTTTTTGCGATTATTACTGCTGTACTTGGAACAATTTTTTTGATTCTACGTCTAGTTTTTAAATTATTGAAGAAGTTGTTTGGTTTAAACGCAAGTAAAGGTACTGCTGCAAAAAATCAGAAATCCAAGAAGTCGAAGTTAGCCTAATTTGTTAAAAGAATGTATATTAAAGTACTGATCTTCATATTATAAGATGAACCTAATAAAATTGTTATTTTTTACTTCTAGTGGATATTATTTGTTAAACGAACTTCTTAGTATTAAATAGATATTTGTATGCATGATTTACGAATTAAAGGGGTATTACGTAGTACATAGGCTGATTCAAATATCATTCCCTAAGTTAATAGGTACTCGTATTTTGGCTATTTATAAAAATAATTCCAATCAAATATTTATATTTATAAATAGGACGAGAATATTATATGATGTTATCAGTGGCGTAACGCAAATCTTACGCCCCCCCCCCGCAAAACCTTTACAATGGGCCCCCCTACTATCTACTACCCATTTTTGTATATTACGAATTTGATAATTAAGAGCCGTAGGTTTAAGAGAGTCCGACACCAGAATTGTTAACGTATAAAATTAATAAATTCACTCAAAAAATAGTAAATTTACCTTAATTTCATTGGTAATAATGTAATCTGGTATAGAAACAATTTTGTCAATTAAAAAGTTTCAACGTAAAGTTTACAAGAAGCGACTTGCACGTCGCGCATTTTTTGTGGCGAATTCGTTAATAATTTTGTCCATGTTGAGTGTGTTAATATGTTCCTGTTCTATACTGATAATAGCTAAATCTGATAATCGTTGTTCAGGCATAGAAATTCTTAAATAATTTTTGATTATTTTTAATTTAGAAAAGGAACGCTCGGCCGAGGC
>JABXWE010010831.1:0-60825 GCA_014611495.1 Limonius californicus | reverse complement strand
TGAGCTGATTCTTGTTCAGAATCGCTCGATGACGACATTCTACTTTGCTTAGCCTCTTCAAGCCCTCTTCCCCGTTTTCGTTTTGATTGACTCATTGTTTTGTTTTCACGTTACGCACCAGAGAAGGTCCAATAACATCGGTCGCCCGTCGGCTTACGCACTGGTACACTTGCACTGAATGCTTACTCTAATAATTACACAATATTACTGCAATATTTGTCTTTTTATTTATTTGCACTTCTGCAGGCACTATTATATTCGCTGCCAATTACTAAGTAATTCATCCCACTTCTGACAATTAATACACCTATTTCTATTAAAATGTCCCAATAAAACACAGTTGTATGACTAGATGCATTAGAAAGTATGTTACAGCATGCTTGGACTGCGCTTATAAAAAGGGTACCTTTGGCAAGTTGGCGGGCAAACTTCATCCAATTCCCAAACCTAGTGAACCCATGCAGATGATCCATATTGATCACGTAGGCCCATTTTCAAAAAGCAAAAAGGTAAATAGCTATTTGCTTATGTTGGTAGATGCCTTTACTAAATTTGTTATGGCTAGACCAACTCGTACATTAAATTCACTGGAAACAATTAAAACTCTAAAAGATGTGTTTAGCATGTTTGGATATCCGAAAAAGATCGTTTCAGATAGGGGTTTAGCCTTTACAAGCAGACACTTTAAAGCATTTACAAATGAAAGACAAATCCAACATGTGCAAAATGCAATTGCTATACCAAGAGCTAACGGACAAGTAGAACGGGCTAATCGTACCATTCTAGATGCAATTCGTACAAGTACAACCAATGAAAGATTATGGGATGAGCATCTGTCACAAATAGTTTGGGGCATTAACAACACCGTTAATTCAAGTACCAAGTATTCTCCTTATCAACTTATGTTTGCTCATAAAGGTAATTTATTAAATAATTTAGAAAGTGACATACAATCTGACACCATTGAACTTAGGCGTGAGAAAGCTAAAGAAAATATAAAAAATGTTTCGAGTAAAATGAAAGAGAGATTTGATAACAAGCGAAAATTAAGCAAAGGTCATATAAGAGGAGAATTAGTATTATGGCGAGGTTCTAGTACGTGTAATACTACTGGGGTCGACCGTAAGCTTGATACTAAATTCAGTGGACCTTATCGGATAAGCAAAGCATTTGGTAATGACAGATATAAAATCATAAGTGTAAAGGGCATAAAGGGCTACAAGAGGTTCTCAGCAATAGTGGCTGTAGATGCATTACGCCCATATCGAAGTGGTGTAGTTATTGAAAGCGATAGTGAAGAAGACGAAAGAGCAGAAGGTGATAGGGATGACTTAGTTGATTTATTAGAGAGTTAAGATGGAGAGGTATTGGCCAATTTAGGGAGGCACCATTAGTGAGTTGAGTTGATGAGGTATTGGCAAATTTAGTGAGGTACCATTAGCGATTTGAGTTGATGAGGTATTAGCAAATTTAGTGAGGTACCATTAGTGAGTTGAGTTGATGATGTATTGGCAAATTTAGTGAGGTACCGCTAGAGAATGTGAGAGTAAGAGATAATAGAAGGGTATAACAGAGTATACCATACCTTAATTAGTGGAAATAAGAGTTTGCAGAGAGGGATAACAGAGTATACCACACCCTAATTAGTGAGAGTAAGAGTTTACAGAGAGATATAACAGAGTATATCTTATTTTAAGAGAGAGTAATGAGAGTAAGAATAAGTGAAAGAGGGGTACAGCAGAGTAATGAACTGTACTGCAATGAGTGATATAAAAGGGTGTATCAGAGTTCTATGAAAGTGATAATGTAATCTAAACTTATTTCTGTTATGTTCTTAGGGAGGACCCTAAGAATCAGGATGGCCGACTGTTACACACGCTGTAGAATGACCTCATCATGCCAGCGTGTAAATGTTTTGAGTAAATTGTTATTAAGACATTCGAAGCTGGTGAGTCGTGAAGTTCAGATGTTAAAGTAGCGAATAAAGTATTATATTTAATTAACTGCGTTTTATAGGGACATCTTAATAGAAATAGGTGTATTAATATATGATATTAAGCATCTACAATATTTCAAAATAACTGTGGAGCCAGTACGCGTCAAACAACGAAGATCCTTCAATGCAGTCGCTGCTTAAAATAGGGCGATACTAAAAACTTTTACACTAGACAGCAGAAATGCATCAAGTGTGTCGGACTCCATAGCAGCAAAACCTGCAATATCAAGGAAAGGAAAGATTTTCGCTGCGCATCCTGCGGAGAAAACCATCCTGCGAACTACCCAGGATGCAAGTAATTAAAGACCTACATCTAAGAAAATTTCCACTCCTAAGGCCTAAGAATCCACAAGACCAACCTCAAAACAACACCCCAGTCCTATCGAGAAAATCGCCGAAGGAGTATCATTTGCCACGGTTTTTCAGGGTGAAAACGCAAGAACTAGTAAACACAATGACACAGCTACAAAGTTGCAGCAATCGGAGAAACAGGATCTCCAGACCGGAGAAGTTCGTTGAGCTAATAGCCCAACGAATGGTCACAATGTTGAACATTGTGTCTCAGCTGCTCAATAAATGCAACTAATTGATCATCATCAATGGATCCACACCTCAAAATAGCTGTGCGGAATGCGAACGGCCTAGCCAACCATGGCCCTGAAGTATCAGCTTTTGTAAGGTATCAGGACACTGATATCATGCTGATCTCGGAAACACATTACACTAATCGCAGCTATCTAAAGAATTCAACACTACAATATTTACTATACCAAACTTCCCGACGGGACAGCCCACGGCGGTAGTGCTATCATCATCAAAATCAAACACCATGAAGCATCCAAAGCTTCAAACGGAATAAATCCAAGCAACAAATATAGTATTTAAAGACAAACAAGGACCAATAAGTTTCTGCAGTCTACTGCACAAAATATATACCAACTAACCATCTTATAACAGAGAAGAATCTTTACCTCTCCTCAGATCACTCTTCCATCCTGGTAACCTTTACTACAATAATAAATAACAGACAAAAACCGACATCTCTCACGAATACTAGAACAGATTGAGAGCTATTTAAGAGCCTGATTGAAGAAAGGATAAACACTAGTATCTCGCTAAAAACTGCTGAAGGACTAGACGCAGCCGTAGCGGACTTATCGAAAACAATACAGCAAGCGGCTTGGGACCCCACCCCACAACTGAACTTCAATCATAAACAGCAAAATTGTTCCCATGACATTTAAGAAGCGGTTCTGAAAAGGAGGAAGCTTAGAAAAACCCGGATGATTACCAGAGCTCCACAAGACAAAGAAAGACTTAACAGAGTTATTAGAGACCTAAGGAATTGCTCAATAAAAAAAAAGCAATCCAGGAATATCTAGAAGGTTTAACACCAACTGAGGCCACAGAGCATTCCTTGTGGAAGGCAACAAACAAACTCAAGAAAGACCAGGAAAATATCCCACCAATCAGGAAAAATGATAGGTCATAGGCAAGAACCGACAAAGAGAAGACTAACACATTCGCTGAAAATTTGGCAAAAGTCTTCCAGCCCTTCCCATCAGAAATACCACAGGAAAAAGAAGCCTTCATCTATTCATTCCTACAGACGCCATACCAAATGGCTCTCCCAATAAAAAACATAAAAGTACATGAAGTGAAGGATACAATAAAGAAAAACTTGAATCCAAAGAAGGAACCAGGCTTCAACCTTATAACAGGAAATGTCATAAAACAATTGCCAGAAAAACTCTATGAGCGATAAAGCATAGTTTCAACGCCATAATCAGAATAAAACTGTACTCAGTGACATGGAAATTGCAACAGCAGGAAGGGATAGGAATTTTTTTACCAAACTTGGCAGAAACGTTTAACTACTAAAAGGTAGCAGTTGGTTAAAATTTTAGAGAAAAAGAACAAAATATAAACATTATTTTTATTAATAATGGGTTGGTCCCCCCCCCTACTGGTTACACACTCCCCCACTCTTCGTGGCATCGATTCTAGCAGATGGTCGATTTCCTCTTGAGGTATTGTGTCCCAAGCAACCTGTAATTCGTGCTGTAGAGTTTGCAGCGTCTGCGGAGAATGCAGCAAGTTCCTCAGTCTTCTCCCCATAATGTCCCAAACATGCTTGATGGGCGAAAGATTGGGAGATCGGGGTGGCCATGGCAAGAGATTTACATTATCCTCTGCAAATCGGTCCATAGAACGTCTTGCAACATGAGGACGGGCATTATCCTGCTGGAAAAGTGGGTCTTCCAACCGCTGAAGAAATGGAATAATATGGGGTTGTACCACTTCATCCACGTATCGCTGGGCGTTCATATTGCCGCGGATGAATAACAAACGGTACCTACTCCCATAAGTTATAGCACCCCATACCATAATCCCCACAGTTTGGTGCACATGCCTCGCAACAGAAAATTCAACATTGCGACGTTCCCCACGTGTTAGTCTGACCCTCATACGGCCATCATGCATCCCCAAACAGAATCGGGATTCATCATTGAACACCACCCTATGCCACTCTAGGTTCCAGTGCAGTCGCAGCTTACACCACTCCAAACGTTGCTGTCGGTTTTGAGCCGTTAGTGGTAACACAAGATGTGGCCGATAGGATTGCAAGCCGAAAGCTCTGATTCTGCGGCAAACCGTTCGAGGGGTTACAGGACGACCTTCCTTAGCTAACTATTGATCGGCAATTGATCTGGTACTGGAAAATCGGTGTCTTGCTGCCATAAGTTGAAGATGGTGGTCCTGCACCTCATTTGTTCTTCGTATTTATTAGCCTATGCTACTACCCATTTTTGTACATTACGAATTTGAAAATTAAGAGCCGTAGGTTCAAGAGTCCGACGCCAGAATCATAAACGTATGAAATTAATAAATTCACTCAAGCTATAAATAGTAAATTAACCTTACCTTAATTTCATTGGTAATAATGTAATCTGGTAGAGAAACAATTTTGTCAATTAAAAAGTTTAAGCACAAAGTTTACAAGAAGCGACTTGTACGTCGCGCATTTTTTGTGGCGAATTTGTTAATAATTTTGTCCATGTCGAGTGAGTTAATATGTTCCTGCTCTATACTGATAACAACTAAATCTGATAATCGTTGTTCAGACATAGAATTTCTTAAATTATTTTTGATTATTTTTAATTTAGAAAAAAACGCTCGGCCGAGGCAACACTAACTGGTAATGTTAAGAACAAAATAACCGCGCTACAAACATTAGGTACATTGGAAGTTGTGCACTCATTTTTAATAAGCAAAAAGTCAGCAAGGTCTCTTACGGTACTCATTTTAGATATGTCATCTTTTAACACCTGTTTTACACTCAACATTTGAAAAGGAAATTGTTCAGATAAATCCTTGTGATACTTCGTTTGTAATTTAGAGGCATTTTCAAAAAGATAATCTTCTGTCAGCGATAAAATATTTGTGGGAGTTAAAACACTAAAACTGTTAAAAACGTTATTCATACTTTCAAACCTCAACCTCAGTTGATTTATATCTATGGTAGTTTTGAACACTTCCACTTCAAATAATTTTTCAGCATCAGTTAATCGTTCATCATAAAATCGGTTTGCTTTTCTCTTTCTTTTTTCTTCAAACTTCGGACGTATACCCCAAAAATTTGCTAGGACCACAGCCTTTTCTTTTAATTCAGGAAATGTTTCCCTCTTGTCACTTATGGCTTTCAAAGTGTAATTTAACAACTTAGTGGCGCCTTCTAGATCCATGTCAGATGTCTGTAAACATGTTGAAGTTAAATTTAATTTTCCAAAATGTCTGTCTCAAAAACTAGCATAACAATGAACTCGAATTTTTCCATCTTTTTCTTTATTGTAATGGCCTCTTCTCTTTCTTCTCGTTTTTACTCAACAGTGATATATAGGACAAAACCTTCAAAACTAAAACAAAATTATATCTGATAGAAGCAATGGCTGCATACCGTGAAGACCATCTTGTACAACAAAGGCGTTTCCGAGTAATTTGAACATTTTCAGTATTCACCACTTTTAAGTCGTTCCACCTTTTTATGCTACATCCGAAAAACGTGTATATTTTTTGACATAAATCATAAAACTCTTTGATCATTGCCACATTACTACAAGCACCATTTAAAACTAAGTTTAAATTATGAGCTGCACAGTGGATATAGTCCGCCGTTGATTCCTTTTCTTTGATCTTTTTTTGTAGTCCTGAATAAATTCCGCTCATATTCGCTGCACCTTCATATCCCGTTCCGCGACACTTTCGTAAGTCGATATCCATTTCATCCATGTTTTCCCAAATCGATATTTCTAGACCTTTTGAAGTTTGGTCTGTAACTTCTTTAAATCCTATAAACCAGGGATGCGCAACCTTTTTTTACAACGAGCCAACTACAAATTTAAAAATGTTGTGCGGGCCGCATATAAGAAACGTATTAAAATATGAACACTAGATGATGAACACAAATTATCTCCTTATTAACAAAATAAACAAAATAGCAACTCTATAAAAAAAAACACAAATGAGGCATATAATAGAAATAGTATTAACAAAAATCAAAAAGCAATTATTATGGGGAAAAATCTTCAACAAATTTTAATGAGAAGTTTGTCATTGCTTCTTTGCAACCAATTGGTCTATACAGGGTGTATCAGAAATAGGTAGAAATATTAAATCCGATGGTAGATTACAATATATACAAACTAGGAAAAACATTTCTTTGGCAGTGTGTTTTGTGATTTTCAAAATGTGCCGCTACACTTTAGTAAGTCCGTAATTTGTTTTGCCGCTTCGTAGGAATGAATATCGCTGTTAAATTAAATTCTTATTTTGGGTTACCATTTCGGTATTTTGCTTTGTCTTTCGAAGCTCAAGATATGTCAATAGTTTCTTTGTGTTAAAATCGCAAGCTCTTGTTTTTCCGCGCCAGACCTTGAACGCTTCCTGGAACTCGGAGTGTCACAAACAAATTTCTGTTCTAGAACATTCCAGAAGATTTCGTCATGTTGTGCAACTTTTGAGGGGGGTGCTGATTCCCGTTGCATTTTGAGTCAGTCGGCATTTAGACCTCCGCCGGACTCCGGCCCTCGAAAACAACATCCATCGAGGCCCGTAAATGTTTATCGAGTCGGCTAGCGGACCCGAATGTAGACGCACGTAAACTCTGGGTAGCAAATTATTCGTGACATTTTTGGTGCCGTATCGTTTTCGTTCTTGTGAACCAGAATTACGACCGTTAGTGTCGGATCTAAACCAGTCACGATAGACAATTGCAAAAGTTAGGGAACCCTGAGTGTTCTCTTCTCGTTCCAAACGGATATAAAGGCCCACCTACCAGCAATCTCCCGGCGAAGGCCGCCGCTGTGCCGTCCTCGACGCTCGAAGTTCCGCCTAGCTGACCGATCCTCTTACTACTCCCCCTGACAGCTACAACCCTTCAAAGCCTACCTGGGTAATTCTACAACGCGCAAGGTAAAAGCAACTTTGTACCTCGCTTGTATGTTATCAGTGCAAAAGAACTCAGTGCATTTTCTTGTTGCAATAAAGACTTCGGTGTCCGATCTACATTTCATGCTTGCAATTTAAGGCTAAGCAACATTAAGTTGCATAATCCATATTTATACCACTCCACTTGATTATTTTAATATTAATGTCAAAATGTATTTGTGCATGTTTTTATGTGAGCTCTACGGATACTGGTAAACGCAGTTGAATGCCTAAATGTCGTAAGCCAGTCCCGGAGAGAAAATCATTCAGGGCGCTCCGAAAATTCTGTCTATTAATTTTAACCTATACTGTGGATCGAATCTGGTCCTTATTTACTCATTTTGCTGTATCCGGACCTTCAGTCCAAAAACTTGTCTCTATTACTTAATATATGCTTATAATTTTTATCGCGACTTATTATTGTACACCCTGTATGTAAAGAGAGACCCAGGAAGGTAAGAATAGAACATCCCGTAAGATAGCAGGCTTTCGCCCTCTTCCCGAAGGCTCTGTATCATTGACACAGGAAGAGGTGGCGCCCATACTTTCTTCGACGTACCCTGTATAAGACTTCGACCTTTTACTTTCCCTCTTATGAGCAAACTGTTGAGAACCACCCCTCCTTCGACTGCGCTACTGAGTGCAACTGCCGTTTTGCTGCGCTAAAACGAGGAACGTCTGCAGGTTTGTATTAAGATTTCTTATTCCGACGCACCCTGTAGAAAAGCTTCGTTTGACCCGTAACAAGTGGGACCCTTAAGATATGAGAAAATAATAATTGAAGATTTGACCCAAAATTATTTGAGTACCGCAGGATAATAACAAAAATTTGAGTTCAAAGCCATGTTATGCAAAGGAGAGTAATCTTACTCTCCTTTGCATCTATCTAGAAGTGCAAAAAATTTCTTATCACCTGCCACAAACCAATACTACTACGTAGGTCAGTAATTTCTATTCAGTCTATTGTTGAAGCTGACAAGCAGTGTTTCTACCAAAATGGAAAATTTTACGTACATTGAACTTACTGATGTTGTTCTTATTTACGGGGAAGCTCAAGGAAACGCTCTAAGGGTGAGGCAAATGAACTTAGAGATATCCTCAGCGCCGCATTCCAAACGGCCGTACATTTACTAGAACTGTCCAAGATTTACGGGATTATGGCACGTATCAACCACAAAACCATCATCGCGGTCGTTCAAGAGCAGAAAGGGTCGTTAATGTAGAACAGCATGTCTTGGAATTAGTGGAGGAAAGTCCTAGTGTTAGCACTAGAAGGCTTGCGTTACAAACTGGCGTTTCCCATTCTACTGTTTAGCGGATTTTGCGGGATCAGGGACTACACCCTTACCACGTTCAACGCGTTCAATGTTTACAACCAGCGGATTATGTACGTAGGCACGATTTTTGTGAATGGTTCCTTCAAAAGTGCAATTTTTATGAAATGGGAACTGCTTTAAAATGTATCCATATATTTTTTGTAATTTAAAGGCCTTTTTTCTAATTTAACACATAGAAATATATATTTAAAAACTTAAGCTTTGACGGGCCGCATGAAAAAGTGAGCCGGGCCGCGGGTTGCTCATCCCTGCTATAAAAGATTCCAAAATTTTTATATGTTTGGTTTGGTTATTTTCAGTTTCAATATTAACGTATCTGATTATTTGGCTTAATTGATCAATTTTTGACGTCTTGTGTAGTATCCGTAATTATGGAAAAGAAAGAAGCTTCCCTGATGTCCTTCAAAAAAATGTTTGATTTCAGTTGTGACGAAACTGTGTGAATTAGTCCATTTTGTGTCTTTGGACTAAGATATTTGTTTTTCTCTCTTTCATTGGATAAGTGTGAATGTAACACTGGATCATACTTAGCCAATAATTCCACAATGGACCAAAAATTTTCCTTTTGGATCGACTCTGTTTTCCCGATGCCCCCGAAACGCCAAATCACCATCGGCCAAAGTCATTATAACATCTATAATTCTTGTTAAAACGTCTCTCCATTTTTGAACTTCATCTTTAAACTCGACTAAACTTTCAACGGTCGCACCTCGTTTCCAACTATTGTATGTATGGCAAGCCTGCAAGTGTACCATGGAAATATCATGATCTATAATTTTTTTAGAAATTCCTTGCCAATCGTCCACACCTTTGTACCACGAATCTTTGAAATGTTTATTACTTCTATCAGCAAAAAGCCAACGAGCTTCGCAATAACTAACATTTAATCGTGGCGAATAGCACAACCACATCCGTTCCATAGCATTGCTAGTTTTCGCCGTGTAATATTAAGTAGAAAATGATCTTCCTTTGGGATCTTTTTTAAAATTCTCCTGTGGTTTGCAAGGACCTATTTTTAAAATTTTTAATTTAAGTTCACTGTCAATTGCTGTATTTTTGTAAAAGCCATATCGTACGAAAATGCATCACTTTCACGACTTTTTCTTTGCTCAACGTTTTCGATCGCAGTTAGACCTTTCAAATGTTCCAACTTCACGTTACTAACACTTGCAGTTTCAGAAAAACTATCACTAGATGTAGAAGCAGCAACATTAAAAAAACTACTTATTTTAGTTAATTTTGTACGCTTCTCTTCCTTTTCCTAATTAATCTCCTTTTTTGAGCGCCGCTTAATGATTTGGATGGATTCATTTTGAATACGTTTAACGTAATAATTCAATCCTAGCACACCGGTAAAGAACGCGTTACTGAACAAAGCATATTAATTTCCCTATTTTTTTGCTGAATTCGAATTTGGCTACCCTGTATGTATCTACTTTACGTTGTTTTGACTGTAAAACCAGTTTAGTAAATTGCTCGAGCTCATTAGGCATTATATTATGTATTACTAACATTTAATAGTGACTGCATTTAAAAATTTCGTACAATAAGACTGCACATATTTTTCAATCTTTTAAACGTTTGTGTCTAGTAGGTACCTACTGTAATAGTTGATCTGGGTTCCTAAAACGTTCGCAGTGCGGGGGTGGTTGTTACGCCACTGGATAGCCTTTTCGGGAGTACATAAATAAAAATACAAGAGGAAGGTACATACACCAGTTTTTAAAAATGTTTTATTTTTTGTAACTGAATGTTTTAAAATAACATTTCAATATAAATAATGACAGTGTATTGAAGGCGCATTAGCAGCGCAACAGTGAGAATCCGTGGTGGAGAATGTTATCAACTACCGCAACACGTACTGTTGTTCTACCAGTCCACCCGCAGCTTCGGAGAGCTATCTGCCAGAATCCGAAGGTGGGCGCGGGCCGCAAACCCGGACACGTGCTGGCGTACACCGGTACGGCAGTACCACAATTATGACGACGATGACAACGGCCAACACTCGGCTAAATTTTTGACACCACATTTGTTGAAATTATCAAAATCGCTCGGTTACCACCGTCTATACTCGTTTACCCTTGTTTACACGATTCCGTGCCGAAACACAACAAAACCCCAGTCTGGAACGGAAGAGGAAGTACATACATATACGACATACAAAAAAATGGATTTTTCAAACTGTTCAGTCCGACCAACATAATGAGTTATGCAATACAGTGTGACCGCGAAAAACGGGACAGCAGATTAATAACAACGCAAAGAAGCCACCTCCGGTTCTCGGAGCGCTAGAGACACGTTCGGCACCCTAATCACATCAAATGCAACCCGATCCCAATCGATTTGATTATATTTTTTTAGTTGTATATCACAGTATGAGCACTAACATAGTCATGCATGCCACAATGTGTTTTGATAAACGACAAATGTGAGCAAAAACCCCTCGTGTCCAGCTTAATGAAGCATACCTATGTACTTACGACATCTATGAATTGTTAAAGAACACATCACCTTATCTATGAGCGGATGCGGTCGCCGGCTCGCGTCGAACCGGCAAACGCATCCATTATTTACGGCACCATCTTGTACACGACTCCTAATGAGTCGTGTACAAGACGTCCGCCGAACCTACTGGATTAAATAATAATAATTAGGTACTAAAAGTTTCCGCGCTACTGCGATCCATTAAAACGGGGGGTGAGAGAGGCGTTAAAATAATCCAAAAACTGTCGTACAAAACGGCTCGAAGTGGCTTTCCGGCGGCAAGTGGCGGGGAGGGGATCGCAGTAGCGCCAACTTGCAGGATCGACAACCGCCTTCCGGGGTGCAAAACGCCGGCGGCTGTTGCGCCCCAGACGCCGGGCGACATTCAAACTAGTGCATGTACTTAAAAATGTCCAGCAGTATTTAATACACAATTTAAAAGTCTCCCACCTGTAATAATAGTACTTGATACATTATCTCATCGTAATCTGTTTTTGCAACATTAATTTTTCAATAATTACGTCACTAAAAGCTCCGGTCCGGCGGACGCGTGGCCGCGACGCCAAAACGCAAACTGGCATCGACGGAGGCTCGCGGACACGCGCCCCCGGACCATTTAAAGATCGACTTCTTGACTAGGGCTACAAAAATAAAAATCTAAAAACGTTCGTTCAACGAATAACGTCTCGGAAACAATAAAAGTAACGTACGGGGCGCGCGCTGTCCGTCTGCCTCGGGTCACGTAGCCGCTCGACAATGAAGTAGACTTAGTTTATATACGCACGCACTTACATTATGAAGATACGCAGGTGAAAGGTAACGCGCTACACTCGCCGACCGGCCAACTTGAGACGAGGGAGCTTCCAGAGCCGAGGCAAACTTCCGCCGCGCCAGCAGTATATTAACCAAAAAGACCGGAAGTCCCGTCCCAACAGATCGCTTGCCCGCGTCCCGTTTCCAAAATTAATGCACGCAAATTTGCATGCGCAAGAAAACAAAGAGGAATAAACGAGATCTCTTCGGACGGGACCCCCTCCGTAATAATAATAATAATAATAGCAATAATAATAATAATAATAATGACAATAAAATACAAACAATAATAATAATAATATTGTAGTATAAACTCTTTATAAGTAGTTCACATATAAAATTTCGAGGCTAACATCGTATTAACTTAAAAAAATAATTTAATAAGATCTAATCACATTTGTTTGTAAGAATGTTTTTTTTTCTTTCTTTGTTGTTGTCGAGGCGGCGGCTCGTGAAAGGGTGCAGGACCACCCTAGCTCGGGCCACCCGGACGACTCACAGGACGCTCCCCAGGAAAACCTCGAGCCGTTGGCGGTCCAGATCGAATCGTTGCCTCGTGCGCTCGTCGTTCTTCCCTTTTTGATCGATCGATCGATCAACCGACCGACCGACCTTCCATTAGTATTCCCGAGGATGCTCTAACACCACTACCCGCTAACCACATAATTATGTTGTAAACATAGTCAGTGCTCAATAAAAACGAGGCTCAAAAATTAATGTCGTAATAAAATTGTTATAGTAATGGTAATAATTATAGTTAATAATAATAATAAATAATTTAGTAACTCGTAACATAGAATATAGAATATATCATCATCTAACATTTATAGTGTTTGGAACACTGCACAGAAACCAATCAACCAAAACAAGACCCGGGACGCGGCGGCCCTTCCCGGTCCCCGTTCGACAATGTCAGGGCTCGGGAGCCGCGGCGACAACTCCGCCTCCATACAATTAGTTTAATATGACCTAGTGACAGCCTAGAGGAGCTGCCAACCTCATTTCATACTCGAGCCGCCACCGCCGCCGCCGGACGAGTCCTGTTGGTGCTGCTGGGTGTTGCTGCTACTGTTGCCAACCTGAAAAATCACAATATTATGACACCCGTCAGATAGGAAAAGCTCAATTCAAAATGTGTTGGGACGTTATTTTTCATTTTATACAGAAGATATTTTTCAAACTCCGTACGTTACATTTTTATAGGGGCATCGGTGGTCTAGTGCGGGAACGCATTGCCACTCGATGCCACAGCAAAATGTAGTCGATCCGCTGAGGTGTTCGAATCTTAGCTGGGGCGATCGCATTTCGCTTGGTTAAGTTTAGGGAGCATGTTGCATAAATGGCTAGTATGTAAGGCAGGGTGGGGCAAAATCTGATTTTTATTAAAAAAATCAAAAACCATTGATTTTTTTAAAAAAATCACGATTTATTTGATTTTTTTGATTTTTTAAATTTGAATATAAAATTTGAACATTTTGATTCTTTGAAATTATTGTTAATTATTTTAATGTATAAGTCTAAAAATTATAATACAATTTGCGGCTCAAAAACTTGTGACAACGCATTTGTCGCGCTTCTTGCAAGAAAATTCTTGTCGCGATTTGTTTTCCCTCTGTCCTATACACTCACTATACAGTGCCGAGTGAGGCACGAACACGAACGCGTTTGTTGTGCTTTTTGCAAGAATATTCCTGTCGAGGCTTGTTTTCCTCCTCAACCTATAAATTGACGTTGCCCAACAATTTCACGCATTTCGCTAGTTAGGTTAGTTAAGTGAAGTGAAAACATATAAATAAAGTAAAATGAGTGGAAGAAAAGAGGACCCAATATGGCAGTTCTATATTAAGACATCCAATCCAAATAAATTGGGGTGTAGGGCTATTTGTAGAAAGTGCATGAAAGATATTCAAGGGTTAGTCCAAAGACTTAAAGCACACCACGATGTTTGTAATTATCAACAGAGGAATACAGGTAATTAAATTAATATTAATTATATAAGTTAAGTAACATAGTATATATAATATAAGTATTCATTTATAGATATTTTAGGATATAGATTTTAGGCATATAGGATTGTTTTTAAAATTTAAATGTTAGGTGAAATCTAACATCTAACACGTGGCCTTTAATGTAACTTTTTTAACACGACCTTTCCCAGTTTAATTAAAGATTATCTTTACTCTTCTATACTTACTTAATTTTTAATTTTTTTCAACTTAAAAAAATAAATTTGCTTTTACATCTCTATTAAACATTTTCACTTTATTTTAAAATCAATAATTCAATACTATATCAATATATCATCAATTAATCAATTTCAATTTTCAATTATGTTTTTTCTCTTTCCACTTTTCCAGAGAGTCGAATGTCGCTTGACAGTTTTGCTAGCACATCATCTGCCTCAAGTTGTAGTTCACTCATGACGGATAGTTCATACGTTAGAAAAACTCCACCGAAAGTACCAACAAGTCCAACAACTTTTGAGCCAGTCCAAAAAAAGAAAGCAATCGAAACTCAGCCTACCATGAGTGGTTTTGTAATGCGGACTTCAACTGCTGAAAAACATAAAATTGACAAACAAATAGCAAAGGCTATTTTTGCTACTAATTCGACCTTCAGATGTATTGAGAATTTAGAGGTGAAAAAAGTCATTCAGTTATTAAGGCCTGGTTATACACCGCCCTCGAGAAAAACGGTAGCAACAAGTCTTTTGGACGAAATCTATGAAGAGGAAAAAGAAAAATGTTTCTCCTCCCTGTCAGGACAGTCCGTAAATATGTCAATTGATGGGTGGTCAAACGTGCACAACGAACCAGTGATATGTGCAACGATAACCACTGAAGATGGACAAGCCCTCCTATACGAAACTATAGACACATCAGGAAATCCACATACTTCAGAATATTTAACTCAAATAGTTTGTGACTTGATTTCTTCATGTGAATTAAAATACAAGTGTACCGTAAAATCTTTTGTGACAGACAATGCCGCAAATATGATACTTATGAGAAAAACATTAGAAGAAAAAACGAACGCAAAAGTTATAACTTATGGCTGCTCTGCACATTTTTTTAATTTACTGTGCAAGGACTTTCAAGTTAAAGACGTTAAAGAACATGTGGTCCAAATTGTTAAGTATTTTCGAAATAACCATTTGGCTAGAGCTAAATTCAGTCAAGCAGGAGGCAGCGCTTTAGTCCTTCCAAGCGATGTGCGATGGAATAGCCTTGGCGACTGCTTAGAGATGTATGTCACTCAGTGGGACATCATATTAAAAATCTGCGAAGAAAATAAAAAGGAGATTGATTCCACTATTTACCGAAAAGTTTCAAATATTGCGATTAAACATGCAGCGCAAGATTATTTAAACATTTTAAAACCTATATCAGTTGCTCTTGATACTGTGCAGAGGAAAAATGCTACTATCGCAGATGCTGTAGAGCAGTGGAAACATGTACAATATATCTTTGATGAATCTGTGGAATTACCATTACAAAAAACACAACAATTTAATAATCGATATAAGCAAGCACTAACGCCATATCATTTTATAGCGTATATGTTGAATCCACAAAAAACAAAATACCAGTTAACACCAGAAGAAAAGAATATAGCTTTAGAAACAATTAACGAGTTATATGAAAACACTGGACTGTTACCTTTAGTAATAAAGTTAAATGCCCGCAGTGCTCCATTTAAGCAAGTTATGTTTTCGGACGAAGTAATAAAAAATGTAAACGGACTACAATGGTGGTTATCACAAAAAGATGAGCCGGAAATCTTGAAACAGTTGCCAATAATAAAACAGTTCCTGTGTGCAACTGCTTCTTCAGCTTCAGTAGAACGCGTATTTAGCTCTTTTGGTCTTGTACACTCGGATATTAGAAACAGATTAGGCATAGAAAAAGGAGGAAAACTCGTGTTTTTGTTTAAATTGTATAACGAAAATGAATAGACTGAAAATATACAGTAATAAAATTTAGGTGTTACGTTTAGTTTAAGAATTTGGAATTATGTACTTCTTTTTTCTTGTTTTTGCTAAAAGCAAATTCTTCTTTTGATCTTTGAGAAAACTTTTATATTATGTTGTTATCTGGTTCTGAATAAAAAAGAAAAAAATTGATTTAAATCATGATTTTAATTTTAAAAATCAAGCGATTTAAATCATGATTTTAATCGTGATTTTAATCACTTGATTTTAATCAGCCCAACCCTGATGTAAGGGATTCCCGCGCCCCCCTGAAGTAATGCGAAAGCTGTTTCCAGGAAGGGAGAGAGGAACGATAGTATGTATGAGTGAGGAAAAAAAGTTACATTTTTATAATTAAACGGCGTTTTTCTGATTCTAATCTGATTTCGAATACCTTAATGGTAGTGTGGTCAGGTCTTTGCATATTTTTTCATGCGTTTGTTTACCAACTTGCATAAGAATTCACACGCAGCCCGATTAGCTTTTGCAGGACTTGCAGTTGAAGTACAACCATTATTTTAAGGCCGAATCTTTAACTCTTTCACTTAGGGATTATCTATAACTGATAGAGGACACCCAGGCAGATCCAGCCAACGTATTCGGGTAAATTTTAAAATATTCGCAAAATTTTACACATTTTTATATCATATACAAATTTTCTTCTATCTGTTCAGTATCATTACTGCAATGACTGGAATCTAAACTTACAACATCAATTTCTTTGTCGCTACCACTATCAACATCTCAGTCAAAAGGTCTCCAAAGATCCACAATAATGCGAAACAAATAAAATTAATATCTGTGTACAACTACTACACGCTACAAATTCACAACTAAGACCGCATCAACCCTTCAACTCGGGAAAGTACACAATGCCAAATCATTAAGCTTAATTACCTGAGGCATCCGAAAAACCAATAGAAAGAGAAATTCTTCATCTCATTGTTAATTTTCAAATGTTTCTATACAAGCAAAATATTAAAATACCATTAAGTTTCCATTTTACAGTACAGTACAGACCTGTAGACTAGTAACAACCGCTCGTTCTTTTGTTACGACACTACAAGCTTCACGCTGAGGGGAAATGACAAGATAACAGCGGCTCGAAGATTCGGCCTTAAAATAATGGTTGTACTTTACCAATGATTTTGCGCTACTTTTTCCGCCGTACATGTCGAGTATGGACTTGTAACGTCACGCGTAAAGAGAAACAAAAACTAAACCACATCGCGAGTATGTCATGTCAGTGGTAGCTATGAGATGTCAAGCTTGAATACACAGCTAAAATACAGGGTGATTTATAACGGACGGAGGAGACTGAAAGCGTAGCTAGAAGGGATCAAAATAAAGTTTCTTTTTTATAAATTTTTGACCAAAACCCAATACTAAGAACGTTACAGCAAGATAAAATTAAACCAATTAATTAGTATTTGTTAAAAACTGCGGTAGTAACTTACGTTTTCATTTCAAACTGGGCATATTTGAAAGTTACCTAATTCAACAAGTATTTAAAGTTTTGCAAGAATTGCGTTTCCATGGAAACGAGAACACAATGATATTATCTTTAATTCTTCCTCATTAATATCAGCGTATCCTAGCTACAGAGCCCTTTAGCCCGACTCGGTAGGTACTTAAAAAAAAAACCCTCAGGAAAAACTGTACTGCTACTGGCAATGAGACTTTGGACCTTTTGCTCCAGAGTCACTTTCCAGGATCAGTAATAATAACCCGCCAAATCCCATTCAAAACTCTAAAAACTCTTTCTAGAGAGCTGCCAGAGAAGATTGCAAGGTGGCTAACTGCGTGATCAACCACGACAAAATAAACTGGGCTATCAACACCTTTAAACCCTATAAATCTGCCGGACCTGATGACATCCTTCCAGTAATACTACAAGAAGGGAACCAAGTTCTAATACCAACGTTATGCATGCTATTTCGAACTAGCTTGGCCGTAGGCCATGTACCTCAAACCTGGCGATCTGTCAAAGTGGTCTTCATACCAAAGCCGGGCCGAAACTCATACGCCCAAACTAAGGCATTTAGACCAATAAGTCTATCATTCTTCATGTTGAAAATGATACGGTAGAAAGGCACATAAGGGAAGGGGCACTCATAGAGAAATCTCTACATCAAAACCAACATGCGTATCTACCAGGAAAATCATGTGAAAGCGCTCTCCATACCCTGGTTAACAGGATAGAGCGCTGCATACAAAACAAGGAAATCGCTTTAGGAGCCTTCCCCGACATACAGGGGGGGCCTTTCATAATACCTCCTTTGAATCAATGATTCAAGCGGTTAGGAGACATGGTATTGACGACACCTCATGTAGGTGGATAAAGAACATGCTACAAAGCCGACAAGTACAAGCCACATTATGCGGCGAAGAGATGGAGGTGTCGGCAACCAGGAGATGCCCGCAAAAAGGGGTACTATCCCCCTTACTTTGGGATCTGATTATAAACGAACTCCTCGCAAACCCGAATAACGAAGGCTACTTTACCCTTCGTTATGCAGACGATATAGTCGTTTTATAGAGGGTAAGCATGGCCATATAATCAGAAGTAATGCAAACTGTTCTGGCTAAGGCCGAGACATGGTGTAACAAGGAAAACCTTACAGGAAATCCTGCCAAAACTAGCCTCTTACCATTCACTAGGAAGAAAAATCACGGAGGCATAAATCCTCTGGAACTCATCGGAGGAAGTTTGCAAATCAAGGGGGAGGTCAAATACTTGAGTGTGATTCTAGACACCAAGTTGACCTGGAACCAATATTTGTAAAGAACAGCTAACAAAGCAAAAACAACTTTGATGATGGCAACAAATGCATTTGGAAATAAATGGGGACTAACATAAAAAATGGTCCATTGGCTTTACACAACGGTGATAAGACCAACAATAACCAATGGTTTACTAAACTTCGTTTGTGGAGCATTGAGCTAGAATGTAAACAAACACACGTGTTTGACTCACCCGAGCGCGCGCTGTGATTGGTCTTCGCTAGATATTGCTAATGCCTCATTACTTAAGGAGTAATTGACGATCAAAACCTTTACTTTGCACTCGTAATTACCGGGTTAAGTTCTGTGCTTTTTGAGCAGTATTTATCGGTTTTTGGAGCGTTTGTACAGTGCCTGTGCCAGGTGTCTCCAAGTCCATAAAACACATTTACTTAAAAAAACGAGTCTTTTCAGAACCACCAATTCTTCAAAAAAGAATTCTGACGGCGCGAACGTTAATTTAGAAACGCAGGGAATATTACGTAAATACACATCCGGTAAATCATCGCACCTGTCAAGCGTTTGTTTACGTTCTAGCTCAATGCTCAACAAATGAAGTTTGGTATGGTAGCCCAAGGTAAATCAAAGACAAACAACAAACCAGCTTCTTAGTGTTCAAAGACTGGCTTGTCTCTTTATAACTGGAGCATTCAGAAGCACTCCGACAGCAGCGCTAGAAGCTCTCCTGCAACTTCCTCCTCTTCATATAATAATCAAGGGCGAGCACATGGGGACACTCCAAAATAATAAATGTAGTATCTGACCCAAAATTAAAAATAAACAAGATACTCTTTTCACAAACCCTTCGAAGTACGGATAAACCGTGAAGAATGGATCAAGGGGAACCACCAGACCTGCATAAAACCATAGTATAGTACACAGACGGTTCACGCACGAGCAACGAAATAGGAGCTGGCGTATACGGCAATAGACCAAGATATAGTACCTCCATATCTCTGGGCCAAACTGCCACAATATTCCAGGCTGAAACCTATGCAGTTCTAGCAGCAATAGAAGAGAACATAAGAAGAGGCTACACAAACAAAACCATCCTTATTATCTCCGACAGTCAGGCAGCTTTGAAAGCACTGAACTCAAACCAGATCAAGTCAAAACTTGTCTGGAACTGCCTTCGTAGTCTCCTAACACTGGCAAACTCTAACAAGGTAAAACTTGTGTGAGTGTCCGGTTACAGAGGCACAGAAGGAAATGAAAACTCAGATAAACTAGCAAAACTAGGATGTGAAACACCATTCACAGGGCCTGAACCTGTTGTCGGTCTAACTAAGCGGACAGTGAGAGCAGTTAAAAACGAATAGTAACTAAGCATTTGGAATACTGGAGAGCATCATCTCAGCAAAGACAAAGCAAAGCTATGATGGGCAACCACCCCCACAATCTCACTAAAACAGTCCTACAACTTAGGAGGACCCAAACTGGAGTAGTGACAGGACTCCTAATGGGACACTGGCACTTCAGACTACATCTCTACAACATAGGGCGATTTAACGAAGATCCTTTACGCAGGCTGTGTGGGGAGGAAGAGGAAACGTCTCCCACATAATATTCCAATGGGAAGCCCTAGCTCGTAGAAGATATCAAATGTTTGAGGGCATCAAAGCCAACGAGATACAACCGCAAGCCAGTCTGATCAAAAAACTCCTAGGCTTGATAAAGGGGACAGATCTTCTTGACAGCAACTAGCGACAGTAGGGGATACACAATAGGCCCATGAGGCCGCAGCGTCAAGGTCCGTAACAACCCTCCCCGTATAAACAATCAACAACAGCGGGATTCAACGGTGGGCGTTAATTTATGAGAATTTTAACTTACTGTAGCTTTCTCATTATTGGGTTTTGGTCAAAAGTTTATAAAGAAAAACACTTTATTTTGGTCAGCTCTAGCTACCCTTTCAATCTCCTGTATATTATGAAACACCCTGTATAGAGGGCGTCAATAAATTCTGTTCCTACGGCCACTACCGAAAGTACTCCCATTTCACAGTTACGTTAATTTTTGTGTTCTTGTAAAATTAGCGTTAATTTTTGGGGGAAAATAACGTACATAACTTGCACGGAAAGTGTCTTTCGTACACCTGCACGTGATATTCACGCTCGGACGAAATATGACACTTTCCGCACTAGTTACGTAATATACTATAAGAGGCTATAACTTCATTGTTAATTAAAACAGAATTGCTTTGTTTTATATAGAGGTGTGTAAGCTACAACATGGCGTATATTAATTACGAGCACCGGCTGATACATACTTTCACACACCAGCATACGCTCTCTGTTATTTAAATGGAAGCTCCTATACAAGGTGTAACTAAAATGCTGGCCTAAATGCTTGGGGGCAAATTCTCCACGCCAAAACAAGACATGAAGTTCACATGAACATGAGTCCGAAAATGCTTCGTTACGGAGTTACAGCCTTCTAAATTGAGACTCATCCGATCACTTTTCTGCATATAATTATGATGATAGTTGGACTAATATTATGAAATGTTATCTGCATACCTTACTCATCAAGGTTGCAGGTTAGAGCCTAGTTTCGTTTTAATAAGTGCACCAGGGGCGTCTCAAATGAAAGGATCAGGTACGATTTTCTGGAATATCTTTTACAATACTTTGTTTGTCTTATTCTTGACAAAATAATCTTATTCGGCGTACAGAAATATCAAAAAAAAAAGACGTTCTTGTTAACAGTCAATCAACTAAACCAATTTTTATGAAAAATCGAGTTGCCATAAAAATTTGTAAATTCAGTACTATATGGACAAGGCAATAAAAAAAAACTCACACTAACACCTGTCCGCAAACGCTTAGTTTACGAGGGTACAACCCAGCAAATGTTTTATCCGAACATAATCTTATTTATAAACGCTAAATGGTCAAATCTCAGTTTAAAAGGCTGTAACTCCGTACCTTAGCATTTTCGGACCAATTTTATTCATACAAACTTTTTTTCTTGTTTTAGTGTGGAGAATTCGTCCAGTTTGGGCAAGCATTTTAGTTACACCCTGTTTATTTTATTATATTTGAAGTCTGTGCTAAAAATACTATATGATAGTACCTCCACCCCAACACTTTTGCACAGATATTCTTCTTGAAGAAACCATGCTGTATAAAAACAAACGCTAGCTGCTTTTAAAGGGGCATTCGAACCGATATATCCCATCAAACAGGTTAAAAAATTTTTTAATGAAAAATCTTAGTTGAATTGCATACTTTGAAACTATTATAGATCAATTTTATCCTTACTTTAGGCCTGTATGACACGACACGTATTAGACGGAACAGAATTTTATACAAAATTTTATCTGTGAGCATGCGCAGATAGGTGCAAATTACGGTGACATCTGTGAGAAAACTGTCAAAATAATCATTTTAATGTCGATAAAGTAGAAATCTATCAAGGTTTAATAATAATAATTGTTTACTTTTGTTTACATAACCTCGAATGTTGTTTATCTTTTCGTTGCTTTTATTATTTTTGCGTTTTCGGGAAGTTTTTTTTTTGTTTATACGTTATATTAAGTTTGTGTAGAGAGATTTTAGGATGCACAAGTTGTAAAACATTTACGTCTGTGCCCTCTGCGATCATTGATAAACACTAGAAAGTAACTGCAGCAATCAGAGAAATATAACTATTTTACAAACTGGAAGACTCCCGAAATTGTTTAAGAGAAGTAAAATAGTAGCAATACTCAAACCCGGAAAAGACGGTGGACACCCAGAAGACTACCGGCCAATTGCACTTTTGAGCATTTGCTACAAACTACTTGAGCGATTCGTGTATAAAGATTAAAAAGGGGCATCTTTAGAAATCGTATTCATCATGCAAATCTTGATGCAATAACTCTCATCTTTCACTATTTCACTTACAGACATACACATTTAAATGGCTTTCTTTCACAACGTATCATTAACAAACAGTAAGTATTTCACCTACAACTTTGTTATTTACGAAGATTATGCTATTCGATGTCAACTGCAACAAATATAGTACTTATTTTGTTTTCTTGTTTGTTTACCTCGCTCATTTAAAAATAATTATTTCCATCCTATCATAAACTATACAGGGTTGGGCAAAAGGTATGTAACAATGCAAATACCTGTGGCAACAACAATTTTGACAAACTTTTCTACATGAAGGTTTCGATGTATGGCGAATACAATGAAGGTGTTGTTGATTTAAAGTGACCTCCGGCTTAGCCGAAAAAATTATATCAACTTTTTTATTTTAAACACCCTGTCTATTTATTTGCGAACTACGTGTTATGTTTTTAATAATTCTAGAGATATTGAACTATATTTTTTCGTAATTGTTATCTAGCGGCTTACGAAAACAAAAGAATGAGAGAAATGTGTTGTTGTTCGATTAGCAAGTCAAAAGTATTTAGAACCTTTAGAAAATCAATCAATTCCTGCTGTTGAAGAAGGGGAATTACCTAATATTTGGTTTCACTGGGACAGAGAACCCCCCTCAACCGCCACGCGCTAAATAGTCGCCATTTTTTAAACGAAATGTTTCCAAATAGGTGTATAGGGCACAGAGGTTTTATGAATGGCTCGCTGGATCTCCAGATCTGAATCCATTGGATTTCTTACTTTGGGGACATTTAAAATGATAAAGTTTGGCATAAGGGATTATTACACAAACTTAAACTGCACCTTCCATGCCAGCTGTACCTTGTTCTAAAATCGTACTTAGCAGACAGAACCTATGGAGTCAAAATGAACAACACAACATCCGACTACCATCAAATCGCTTCCGGAGTGCCCCAGGGCAGCGTTTTGGGCCCACTACTATACCTGATCTTCATCTCAGATACATCAACTACGAACAACACTGTAGTTGCCACATTTGCGGACGACACAGCAATCCTGTAGTGAGTGTAGTCAATAGATCACCTGAAATAGCAGCAGAACACCTCCAAGACCACCTAAACTCATTTCAAGACTGGTGTCATAAATGGAAAATCACAGTTAATACTGACAAATCTGCACAAGTAAACTTTACCACTAGACGTGTCGAATGCCCGAAAACCAGATTTAACAATGCCCCAATCCCGGTAAAAACCGAGATAAAATACTTTGGGATGCATCTCGACCAAAAACGTACTTGGAGCACCCATATAAAAGCCACAAGAAAACAGCTGGACCTAAAAACTGAAACAAACGACGTGGCTAATTGGAAAACGCTCTCAGCTTTCACTGTCAAACAAAATATTGATTTATAAAGTCATATTGAAGCCCGTTTGGACCTATGGGATCCAACTTTGGGGATGTGCCAAGGCGTCACACACTAAAATACTTCAGAGATTCCAATCGAAGCCCATCCGAATGTTAGCCAAAGCCCCATGGTATGTTACTAAGAAACCCTCCATAATGACCTGGGAATCCCCTACATAACCAACGAAATCCAGAGGTTATCAACCTCATACAGCTACAACCTACCAGGGCACCCCAACAACCTCATCGAGCAGCTCTCCAATCAATCAGCTGTCACAAGACGACTTAAACCTGCAACCCAACCAAAACTTATGCAAACTCAGGGAGATTAACGCTGGCTAAAGCTCCTCTCATGTCACAATACTATCATAATATTTACTTAATACTCAATACATTGTAAGAGTAGATTGTAAATATGCAGTTAACTGAATAAAAAAAATATATATATGTGGCTATTGCCATGAAGTAAATGGTGGTCATTTTGGGCATCTTCTCAGGTAATTTTGTTTGTGTGTTTTTATTCATTTATTTTTATTGTTTTGTTGTCATATGTAGCTCGGCAATAAAACTATGTCCCATGAGATCAGCAAGGGAATTGGGTTGTGTTTAGTGACGAATCATAATATTATTTGCGGGCCCACGATGGCCCTGGAAGGCTCCGACAATAATATGTAAAGAGGCGTGAAGTTCAATACTGTATGGAACGCCAAGAAGCGCTTACCCGAGGACTTATGATTTGTGGTACCCGTACCATAGCATTTGGAAGTAGATCCCCACTAGTGTTCCTGGAAATAAACATGAATGCCCAGCGCTATGTTCGCACCTGTTCCATTGTCCCATCTATAGGCAGAAAGTTGAGTCAATTGGGTACAGGTTTCAAGTACCAACAAAACAATTTTTTTGTAACTGTGTAAAGAGGTGCTTGCTAATCTTCCTTATAATTTCACAATTGTGGGCCCTATCAAACACCGTCTTTATATCAATTTTTTGGAAGCTCTCATTTCTATGGTTTGTAGTTGATCTTTGTAGGCCATATATTGGTCCTAATACAAAGGTAGCTACTCTTCAAGTTTGGTTTTCTTTGGTTTTATTCGTTTATTTTTATTGTTTTGTTGTCATATGTAGCTCGGCAACAAAACTAATTACGACGCATTATTGTTTAGCGTTTTGTTCAATATCTTTAAAATTATTAAAAATAAATGCATTAAACCTTTTATCACTTCTTCTTTTCCTTTATACCCTAAGATCGGGTCCTGCCCACTTCAGAAATTCTTTCCTATTCCGTGCCAACCATATTAATCTGGGACTTCCCCGTCTTCTCTCCCCTTCCCTTCTTGCCTCCATGATTTTTCTTGGTAACCGCTCTTCTCCCATTCGTACCACATGCCCATACCATCTTAGTTGTTTTCTTTGTAGTATTTCCACCAGTGGCTCTGTTTCGAGTTCTTCTCTTGTTGTTATGTTTCTTACTGTCTCTTCGAGTTCTTCCTACTATTCTCCTTAAGTATCTCATTTCTGCTGCCGCAATCCTGCTCTTATGTTTACCCTGGAGCGGCCAGCTTTCTGCGCGACATGTGAGAGTGGGTACATAAATTGCTTTGTACAAGTGTAATTTGATAATATACACTTTTTGCTTTGGATATGCGGTTGCGAATTTCTTGTTCAATTGCTCCATCCTGACTTATAATTACCCCTAGGTATTCATAGCAGTTTACTACTTCCAGAGTTTTCCCCCTACGTTCAATATTTATGTTTCTTTCTGGATCTTGTTTGTTTATGCACATTATTTTACTTTTGTTGGTGTTAACACTCATTCCCGCTTCATTTATTTTATTGCTCCATTTGTTTACAGCTTGTTGTAATTTCCTCTCAGTATCTGCTATGAGCACGATATCATCCGCAAATATTAAGTTTTGAATGTTCACTACCCTCATGTCCTACTTTTGTGTCGAGCATATTCCCTTTGCTCGCTTTAATGATTTTATCCATAACTATTATAAAGAAAAATGGCCTCAGCGAGTCTCCTTGTTTAATACCCCTTTCCATGTTGAAATTATTTGACTCTCGCCCCCTTATCCTTACTATTCCTTTTTGTCCTTGCATACAACCTCTTTGTGGTCTCTAAGAGTCTGTTTGGAATTCCCGCTGCTTCCCCACAATTACGTTTTGAAATCGTGTCGAAAGCTGCTTGCAGGTCAACAAATGCGAGGTACAGTGGTTGGTTTTCCTTCTTCCATTTTTCTCTCTATTGTTGATCTTGTGTTTATCTGTTTTCCCTGTATGTTGCTTGTTCCTCCTGCAATTCGTCTTCTATGTGGAATCTGATTCTTCTTCCTATTATTCTAGAGTACATTTTTTGTAAGCATGATGAGAGGCTTATAGCTCGGTAGTTATCACAATCATCAGTTTTTCCTTTTCTTGTGTAGCGGTATTATTGTTTTGTTCCCAATCTTTGGGTATATCTTTTCCATCCCATGCTTGTTGACATACTTTCCTGATCCAGTTTTCTAGTCTTCTTCCTCCATATTTTATCATCTCGGGGCTTATCTCGTCTCTTCCAGCGGATTTTCCTATTTTCATTTTTTTGATTGCTTCTTGCATCTCAGTTTCACTTATTGCGTCTGTTTGTTCTTCTTCGTTATTTATGATTCTCATTCTTATTTTTTCTGGTCTAGTTTGAGCTGCTTTAAACTTCTTGTCTTAGTACGTCCTCCAGGTATCAACTATTTTACTTCCCTCTGTTATTATCTCTCCTTTTTAATTCTTTGTGCTCCAGGTCTGTTTACCGTATTTTCCTCTTAAATTTTTAACTTTTGCCCAGAACTCTTTCTTATTTCCTTGGTTGTCCTTGAATTTCTCCTCTATTTCTCTACCAAATTCCTCCTATGATTTTGTTTTTGCTCTATTGCCAGCTTTCCTCTAAGTTCCATGTATGGTCTTGTTGCTGTTCTTCTCTCTCGTAGGCTTCTAGTTTTTGCTCCAGTTTGTTTTGATATGCAATTCTTTTTGTGGTGTTCTTAGCTCCTCAAAGTTTATCTTTTGATATTCCTTTGGTGGTGCTGGTTTCCTTGTGAAAAATCTCGTGTCTGCAACGACCAGTTTGTGGTCTGAGTTTATTTCTGTCCCTCTTATTACTTTCACTCCTAGTATAGAGTATTTACCTCCTCTAGAGTAGGGGAAGTAATCTACCGTGCTTTTAGCATGCCTATTTTCTGCTGCGAATGTAATTTTATGTATTTATTTATGATTGATGAAACTGTTTCCAATTAATATTTCATTGTCTATGCAGAAGTCGATCATTCTATGCCCATTTTCGTTTGTAATCCTGTCACTGCAATATTTTCCGAATGCACCATATCCTCTTTCTGGAGCTATACCTACTCGGGCGTTCCAGTCGCCCATAACCATCACGTTTGCTTCTGTCTCTGGCTTTATCCATAACTTCCTGCAACCTTGTGTAGAACATATCTTTTTCCACTATGTCGTCATTTTCAGTTGGTGCATAGCTCTGAATAAGTGTAATCTTCTCATTCATAATTATGTCGACCGACATTATTCTTGAGTTGATACCCTCCCAACCCATTATTTGATTTGTCAAATCTTGGCTTATTATTACTCCTACTCTTCTCTCGCTCTCGTTCCTATTAGTACTCCGCTGTACATTAGTTTGCAACCCCTTTCCAGTGTTACCTCCTTTGTTCCTTTTTTCTTAATTTCCGAGATGCCCAATATTTTCATTTTATTCCTTTTAGCACTAAACTCGCAAAAAATAGTTCTATTGATATAACAATAAGGCGTCGTAATTGCGTCGTTTTATTGCCTAGCTACAGATGACAACAAAACAATAAAAATAAACGAATAAAAACACACAAACATCATTCGCGAAGATGCTCAAAATGACCAACATTTACTGCTTGGCAATAGCCACGTATATGTACAAATCTTTCAATTATATTAACAAGATGCTCTACAGGAATTCTTATCAAACCGACAATTCTGAGTCATAATTCTTCTGTGTGTGTGTGTTAATTCGTCCAAATTTTTTGGTCGTTCGCTATAAACTCTAGATTTTAAATGTCCCCAAAGAAAGAAGTCCCATGAATTCATGTCCAGAGAAACAGCAAACCCTTCGTAAGACCCCTGCGCCCTACGCACCCATTTGGAAACATTTCGTTTAAAACATGGCGACCATTTAGCACGTGCGGGGGGGGGGTGTGCTCTGTCCTAGTGAAACCAAATATTAGGTAATTCCCCTTCTTCAACAGCAGGAATAGATTGATTTTCTAAAGGTCCTAAATACTTTTGACTTGCTAATCGAACAACAACACTAACCAAGCACTTGACATTTTTACAGCACTGGTTACATTTCTCTCATTCTTTTGTTTTCGTGAGCTGGTAGATAACAATTACGAATCAATATTGTTCAATATCTCTGGAATTATTAAAAACATAGACATCGAACCTTATAACACTTAATTCGCAAATAAATAGACAGCGTGTTCTACTTAAAATAAAAATGCTGATATAATTTTTTCGGCTAAGCCGGAGGTCACTTTAAACTATCAACACCTTCATTGTATTCGCCATACATCGAAATCTTCATGTAGAAAAGTTTGTCAAAATTTCTGTTGCCGTAGTAAAGATATTTGCATTGTTCTGTACTTCTGGCTAACATTTTATATAAAAATGTTTTGGATTACAACTTATATTTTCCAAAATAAACCGATCTTTATGCCCATTTAAAAAATAAAGTTGATGTCAATATCCTGAAAACGCAATTAGCTATAAACACTACAATCAGAGATTTAAAATCTAGTACGTCAGTAATGTTAAAAGCCCTTCACGATATCACAGATAATAAGAAAATTGTTCACAAAAAAAAAACGATAACTGAAAATGGTTTCTTTTCCAGCTTGTACTGATAATTTTTCAGATTTTGAATGTGAATCCTAATAGTCCTTGAAATACTGATTAATTCTTCTACTTTAATGTTGGACACACTGTATATTATATAATTTTCTCCAATTTTTTCCTTGTTCATCCGTTTAAACCTACAGATAACATGTGGCAGTACTATACCAATTTTAGCAAACTATTTTAATATATATTTACTATTTTCTACTAACATTACCTAATTTTATGTCTGTTACAGCAGTGGTAGCAAACGTGACACTTGTGTCAAAGGCAAAGATGTTATGTTTTTCTTTACTGTCCAAGCTTAGGTTAGGATTAAATGTTCATTCAATGTTTTGGTAGCATTACCTATGAAAACGTTGCATCTCTTAAAAACCCTGAACCAAAACAACCTCTATTCTTGTTTACCACACTTCAAACCAACAGATAACATTAAAAATTCTTCTCATTTTACATATTCAGGGAGTTGAAACATACTTTCATTGTAGATTTGTATTGTAGAAATGGCATCGATAATTTTCCACAAACGAGCTTTGCAGAAGTTAGCGTTACAAAATTTTAAACTACTGTATGTGTTTATAAAACTGGCGAACTGTCAATGTCAAGTTTTCTTAGTATTTGCCAACTACACCTGGAAATTATACTATTTTTAGGAGTATATTAGCCAAGTCTGCCAAGTTTGTAAGGTTAGGTTATATTACAGCTTATGTCAAGAAATATTTCAAACAATGCTACAATAAATTGTAGATGTAAATTTCATGTTGAACTTTCATTAATGCAATTTAAAAAATGCTCTCATAATAATGTATTAAATATTACACAAAAAAGGGTAATTAAATGACACTTTGACATGTTAAAAATTTCTAAAATGAAGAGGTTATGAAATTCAAAATTTCAAATGAATGCCCAACAAAAATAAACCCAAATAAGGTATTGCACCAACTGGAATGCAAATTGTCAGTACATAAGTTCAGTAAACGCACACAGGATGCTAGGAAAGTCGATTACATGATTTCACCAGGAGAATTTAGCAAAATGTAGTGAAAAACCACTTTTGGTTTAGGTCCACAGTTTCTTCATAAATAACTGTACAATTTAACAAGCCACAATTAATTTAAAAATAAACTAGTAAATATCAACAGCCCGTGGCATCCAATTCAAAAAACATTAAAAGCAAACAAAAAATTAAAACCTTGCAATTACAAAAATGTGCTACTACTGTAACACTAATTTATGAACCAACTACAAGTCTAACCGAACGTGGTTGAGGACTTTTTGACTACATTTTGCAACTACATTCGCCCCTAAAAATTATATGATCGACTTCCCTAACACCTTGTGTAACACAAATTGAAAGTAATTAAATACACTATGATGACAAAAAATACAGAACCACAAGTTAAAAAAAGTTCAACTCATAATTTGGCAGGGATGACATTAATATCATAAGCAACATGTTATAGACAATTAGAAAACAAAGTTTTGAGCAACAAAAATAAGTCCAAAGGTACGATCGGAATAATTAATTCTAGTAAAACTTTATACCAAAGGTGTTAAAAGAAGTTTATCATGCCGAAGGGTCTGTAATATATGTAAATATTTTTGATATTCGTTCTGCACGTTAATTAAACATCAAAGTTCACTTTGATCAGTCAATGAATTTATTCGTATCAGAAACCAAGCGCAAACTCTAATACAGAGAAATGAAAGACTTGATCTCTGGGACACTTAAAATGCTTTTCTCAAAAAATAATTACCATTGGTGCTTATCATAAAGGAAGGACACAAAAAAGTTAGTAGGTTGAATTATAATGAGCTCTTTAAATAAAAAAATGAAAATCAATTGAACATGTCATTTTAGCAGATGTTTCCATGCGTAGTTTGTATAATACGTAGCTAATTGAAAATTCAATTCAAATCCTGATATTTTGGATTCTAAAAACAATTTTGTAACTCATTCAAATATGATATTATAATACAGTGTAAATGTTTCCGTTTGAGCAAGTAAAATAAATCTATTTCAATACAGTCTTGTTGAAAGCAATTCATTATAAAATAAATAAACCAAATTTAGAATTTCAATCAGAATGCCCAAAAAATAAGCATTTTACTGTTAGATAGACTTGGATACTCATAGATTGATGTGAAAAGTATTAACAAAATATTGTTCTCTGTCGATACGAGTCATGTTTTAGCAAGTTGAACAGTATTCTGCTAAAAAAATTGTTAAAATAGAGAACTCACTATACCTGTACGCGATAAAGCACATCTAGAAGATATTAATGACCCCAAAATTAAAACATTTGGAATTAGAGTTTAAATTTTCATACCAACTTGGCCAAATAAATAAAAAAGCTGCGAGGAAATGTTAGATTTGTGCAAATAATTTTGTATTATACGGCAAGTCATATTGAAAGTTTATTTCTGTAATTATAATTAAACACAGAATAATTAGATTGCAAATACAGATTTGTAAAAGAGGTTAATAAAAGCTGCCTACATGAGAAACTTCACAACAATGCGGTTAGGGTTGCCAACGAATGATTGCCACTTTCACATTTTTTTTGTAGCACCAGAGACAAATCTAACAAGAAATAAAACAAGGAATTTAACTTCAATAAAAATCTGTGCAGATTTCTTACGCAATTTTAAAATACAAAATAATAACTGCTTTCATTGGAGTCCTTCACCAAAACAGTTATAACAATTGATTTATTACAAGTGTAAATGTTTTAGAATAATATGTTGATTGCTTTTATTGCGTTTCCACTAATTTTTGTTATTTAATGTGTGCGACAATTTGTCTGTTGAGACTGCTTATACCAGGGACTTATTTAACATATTTGTAGTTAGTCCTTTGCTCCCATGCCGCAACTACATTATCACATAATTAATATAAAAGCAACTTTCCGAAACATTATAAGTATGAAGCCAATGGCATCTTGTACAATTTTTCTAAAGTTTTAAAAATAAATTGAAATTCTTAGAACACAGGCAACAATTTTGAGAAAAGCATTAGAGATTTTTTGTTTAAACCTCAGAATTCAAAGATTAAATTTTAGATAAAAATACATAAAACACATAGCCAACATGGAGGTTGTTGTCACTAAAAAAGGATTTATAAAGATATAAGTATACCAATTACGTACAGTAATCCTGGTGACCGAGTGAGATTGCTCTTTTCCTATGGATTTGCTCAATAAAAATCAGAAACACACTGGCCTGGCCACTGGCAGTTGTAACATATACACGTTGGTTAGTAACAGTTTCATTTTAAAATTAATAATTTAACATGTTTCGTTTTCATCAGCATGGTTTAGTTTACTAAACAAACCATATGCAGGCTGTCTCAAATCGAATATTAATCAGAAACAGGAAGAGATATTACTTTAAATAGAAGAAACAATGCACATTTAATAATTAAATTTGGTAATGCTTTTGATTTGAGTGTTTGATGTTTTGTATTGAATAACATTAAAAATGTTCAGTACAAATTGTCTTTTGTTTTGTAGCAACCACAGCTATAATTCATTTGTTTTTAGCAGTAAGTTGGTCAAGCCACACTGTATTAAAATGTTTTTCCTGAATATTTTATAAGTTTGTGAACAAATAAATATGCCAACAATAAAAAAGCAACTTCGAAAGATTCTACATACATATAAGATTCATTTAAAAACATATCAATTGCTGTTGCATCTCGAAAATTATGAAAAATACTTTAAAGTATGACTAATTTGTAGAGTTTACAATTCCATATTAAACATTGAAATTATATTCAATAATAATAAACACGTAGGATGTGCACTGTCAGAAAAACAAACGTATAAACTCGCAAGATTTCTACCATTTAACCACAGTTGTATAACTTACCATTACCGGGTTTCTAATGGTGCGGTATTCAATTCGAGACAACCTGTATACATGCACAAAATAAATGACTGGATGTGTTTGTCTTAAATTCAACATTCAAAAATAACTTAAGCTACATAAATAGTTTTAAACTGAAAGACACTGTTAAAAATTGACAACCCTGCACTGAGAATAATATGAAATATTGTAATCTGGCAACACTGTGCTTGGTTGACACTGACAGTTGACAAGTGAGGTTAGGTTACCAAAAATTTCAATCTGGCTGCTAAGTCTATACAGCCTACATCAAATCTTAACTTGCTGTATAAACAGAACCTCCACAGTTTTCAACTCTCTTACCTCTACTTAGTCATTCACTCGGACATTCATTTTATAATAAAAAATGAGTAAAAGGCCCCAACCGAATAGAAAAATAACCACATTGACAAATACATACGTGGTTAGTTCGGGGTATACGTTTGCAGTATGCTTCTGCTTTGTTTGTACACCAAACTGAGGAAAAGTCTGCCTACAACTGACAGATCGTAAGTGAGGTTAGGTTAACAATTTTAATTTAAACATAATCTATATCTAGGCATTTGCAGGGAATCTTGCAGGTTTTTCATTAATAATAAAACACGGCAAGGTTCACAAACAAAACTGTTAAAATGGTCGTGAATATTTACCATCGTATGCGGCTGTTCGGAAGCAGTGGCCGTGGAGGTTCCAGCGGCGCTGCCGCCCGGCTTGATCTTGTCGCAGTAATCGGCCAGAATGTCGCGGAACCGTGGCCAGCTCTTCTCCGGAATGGTGATAGCCGTACGAAAGTTGGTCTTAACCTCGGAGATGCGCATGTAAACGCCGCGATTGTTCTGGCCAATGTCAAAGTAAAAGTTCTTGTTGTCGACGTGCACATGCCTGCCCTCGGGCAGGTCGGGTTTGTACGCGTGCTCGTCAGCACTGAACTCGTCTAGCAAATCCGTGAGCGCGTCCCGGAACTCAATCATGCCTTGGGCAGGAATGGCCACCTGGGAACGGGGGCCGCCCCGCGTGATCGTCTGCGACACTCGGAGAAAGCGGCCGCGGGAGTTTTCCTTCAGGTCGAGATAGTAGCGCCGGTTGTCCTTGACCATCATCTCGCTACGCAGCTTCCCATCCTCGGGCACGTTCTCCGGATTTGGTGGACCTTAGCAGACAACGAGCAAGATAATGTTGTCGCAGGCGGGGGCTTAAACGAAACATACGCACCTAGTGAAGAGTAAAAATCGCTAAAGGTGGACAGATGGTCTCGGAACTCGGCTGCCGTGGACAGGGCGAGAAAGATCTGCGAGCGCCGTCCATCCGCACCAATCTGCACCGAGGGAGAGCGGGTTGTTAACACAGCAAGTGCAAGGCAACGAATAAAAATTAACAACATCCTACCTCAGCTACTTTGATGAATCGGCCTCGTCGGTTCTGCTTCACGTCCAGGTAGAATCGTTTACTCTGGATCTGCAACATCTTGGTTGCCAGCTCCTGCTCGGCCGGCCCCTGTTGGCCTAGAACGAATACAGTGTTGTAAATGCATGGTTACAGAAATTGTTGATACACATTTCAATCTGTTGCTCACGCAGGACAAACACACGCACACACACACACACCTGGATCGTGCCAGTACTGTATCCTTCTGTATGTCCACTCAAATTCGGGCAAATTTTCCATAGTGCTGTAAATGGCATCGACAATTTTTTGTTCAAACCTTTTTAAGGTAATTTAAACAAATTGTGTAGAGCACACAAACGGAATTTAATTCGGCGGGCAAACAATTATTACCAATAATCCGACCAACTATGGGCATTCAATGATAACTTATTAGACGATGAAAAAAAGAAAAAAATAAATAAACGGGCCAACACAACCGAGAAAGAAAACCAAAGTTCTCTAAAGAAAAACGCCGCCACCGCTCCACGAAACCGTTCTTTTTTCGAAGTGAAATCATGAATCATTGTCCGATCTGAGCGGTGGTCTATAGTAAAGTCTTACTACACATTCCTGGAAATGCATGAATCACCGGACAAGATTCCCATTCAACTTGCGCCAGCAGCCGGTGATATCATTTTCCGGACGGCGGTCGCCGCGAGCGTGAATTTTTGCGGACGCTTTTACCGTAAAACTTGCTTAAAACTAGACAAATTGAAAGATTGATTACCTGGATCGTAATCTGCACTGCCCTGCTCCATCCCTTGGTGGTATTCTAAAACGAGAGAGTTACAAACATTACATGTGAATCGTGGCGAGAACCAGTAATTTCTCTTTGTGGCAAAAAATTACGACCGAAAAACGGCTCCGAAATTGATCAGCGAACATTGGGAATGCGAGGCCATAAGGGTGATTTTCGAGGAAAAACGCGAGATAAACGCAACCTAAAGGCTGTTGGCCAAGGTCATCGCTGCCTAACACAATGTACCCCGTATTACGGCCATTTCCGTCGATTTTCTGGACGGCCGCTTGCAATCCAAACCGGTTGGGTCGGGAACGAGGGACGTTTCAAGAAAAAAAGGCTCAACCGCGGTCCGGCCGAGGCATTCCCGTTCGAAGGACACCGCCGTCCTCTCAGTATTCTGACGTACAAAAGATCGGGTTCGCCATTTTGTTTTCTCTGTCACTTGTAAGACGACGTTGAGGGGCCTCGGATACAAAGCCGGCCGGGAAAATGCGCGCCGCAGCGCCGCGAAAACCCTCAATTTTGCGTCTTTCCAGTTACGCGGGGTTGGTTTTTTTTTACTCACTTTGTGAACTCGACCCCTCATCTCCACTGCCTAAATCCGACATCGCAACCACCACACACAACCCGCAACTGTTGGGGGAAGAATTAAAAGTCCCAAAACAAACTGACGATCGTCACAACGTCGATCTTCCTCTTCGTCGAACTTAAATCTGCTAACCTGGAACAGCAATTGGACGTTTTGCTATTGCGAACGGTCCGTTTTGGCAGTATACAAGTTTCTATTCGCAATTGAACCGTACCGGGATAAATTAGAAAAAAATGAGGGATATTCTTGTTTAGATTCGGTGTGATCAGTTATCGACGTAACCACTGCCGACCGATTAGAGGAAACGAGACGCAGGCGTATCCGCACGCGAGGGGGACAAAGATGGCAACGATCGTCAGCCATTTTCTAAAGTGAGATAGACACAAGCGTTTTAGCATTTTTTCCGCGTTTTTATAAAAATTTCCTCGCAAATTCGCCCAATCTTGGATTGTTTGCCCGGCGCCGAACCGGCCTACGACTGTATGGCGTCGACTTGCTGTGAAAATATTCGAAATTGGCGACTTTGAACGTCGGCGTCGCGAACAGCACTTCGAGTGAGAGCAAAGGTAAATGGCTTTCTTTGTTACTTTATATCCTTATTTCATTTCAATTTTATCAGCGTCTTTGTTGTAAAAAGAGATAAATTTGAGCGAGAGACGAAAAACTTTCGAATCTGTGGAGAGTGGTGCGTGCGTACGTCGGTCTCTTTGCAAAATTTTTCGTAAATGGTGCTGTATTTGCTTTTTTTCTGTTCACGCGACCGCACCCCAAATTCCTCCAGTTTATTTTTCTTATTTGGCTGGATATTGTGACGACGCACGCGATCACATTTCCCGAGTGTTCCATACTTTGTTGTAAGAAATCAAATTTAAAACTACTTCAGTTATAATTTAGCCGTGGACGCAATGAGCTACTCTCGTCACTTTCTGCGTTATCTTACCATGATTAATGTTCCTCTGTTGTTTCGAGCCAGTCCAGAGCTTACGTCGACGGTGCCTAAGTCCGAGCAGCCCGCAAGATGTTCGACCCCAACACTATTACCACGCAGCAATCGCAGATTCAATATCAAACGTCTCAGCAGCAACAGCAGGATAAGGATAAAAGCGGGCAGGATGGACAGAAGGAAACCTTCCCCGCGTTCTGTTACACCAACGTGAATATGATCCACAAAATAGCGGCTCCGAACACAGCCACTGTTGCTCAAACGCAGCATTCGACCGTTAATATGTCACAGTTGTCAGACGACAAGTGCTACATCACGCAGCCCTTCTCCTACAATTATGCCCTTGTGAATCAGATGTCCCTTGCACAAAACACAATCTCCAATATCACTTTCAAATGTGAAGTGTGCGGACTTATGTTTGCGCACCTTAGTCTCCTGAACCACCACAAGCGCATCCATCAAGGGGGAGCACAAGGGGCTGACCAGCAGCAAGGGCAACAGCAGCAGCAGCAGATTACAGTGCAAGTGCAGGGGCAGCCCCAACCGCAGCCTGCACAGATTCAAATCGTCTCGGCAGATCGCATTCGGTATTCCTGCGAGGAGTGCGGGCTCACATTCAACACTCAGACGGACCTGAAGTCCCACAAGATCCAGTCGCATCAGCCCCAGCAGCAGCAGGTGCAGCAGCAACCACCGCCGCCGCCTCCGCAGCCTCAAAACACGCTCAAAATAAAAAATTGTGAATCTTGTGGGGCTCCGCTGCCACAGGATACTAACAAGAAACGTGCTGTCATGAAAGTGAAGTGTGAAACGTGCCTATCAGCGGAGGCGATCCAGCCGCAGATTTTTGTAGTGGCAACAGCCCCCGACTCCTCGTCCACCGTCAAATTTGAAGAGTCCACCGGCACCCAAACGACCTCTAATTTGGGTAAATTTAGTATGTTCTTTGTTTACTTGAAAGCTTCCCGTTTTATTTTATATCTGTGTACTTTTGTTTAGTTGAACTGTTTGGTCAAGTACGGATATTAAGTAAAACGTGGAATACATTTTAGGATTTATAGTTAACTAAATCAAAAAAAAATACAAATATATTTGAAATTGTGTTAAAGAAACAGCCATTGATTGTTTTTGTTTCTGTTGCACAGGTACTCAGAACTCCATTCCATTAGCAATAAAAAATGCACACCCTGTGAAGAGACGTGGCGTTGCATCTGTCACGAAGTGTACCAAGTGCAATGGTAGCGGCATCATCTTCATTGGAGGCTCAAAAAATCAGCAGAACAATGTAGACAAGCCGTTCCACTGCAATATTTGTAATGGTTAGTTAATTCTATGTGTTACGTTAGATAATTAGTGCTTTTGACATTTGAGGTTATGTGTATCTTCTGCAACACAACTAGTTCTGTCAAAAATGATTTGGGCTAAACATTACTTTTTCAAAAGGGGAAAAAATCGGTTTTCTGCATTATATCTACTGTTAAATAAAGCTCTTTGGCCAACTTGCCCAAATTTTTACCTGTTACATAACCTCAATTTAAAATTTAATTTGTTTCACAAACGCTGTGTCTACAGTCCCATTAACTGGTAGCCAATTACAGTCCCATTAAGAAATTAGAGTGTATTTTTTTCCCTTAATATAGTGATAGTGTATTAGCATTGCTTTTAAGTAAAGGGAATTGTATTAGTTGAGTCCCTTTATAGCAGGCATGGGCAACCTTTCCTAGTTGAGGGCCGGACTAAATAAAATAAATTAATATTCAATGAATTAAAATAAGTTGCTACTTCGTATTTGATTTATTTATAATATAATGCTCTGGGATAAAGTTCTACGTTGACAGGTGCCTTAAATGCTATGCTAAAGCCCTGATTATTGGTGTCATAAAATTGTTACGAGCTATTTTACGTCTTATTTTTTATAATTTTATGAAAATTAGAATTGTTAATTTAAATACTATGATATTTTTGATTTAATTTAAAAAATTATAGACTAAATAAATACTGAACTTTATAATAATTCGAAAATTTGAATATTCTCAGGGTAAATGTTAAATAATTATCATTGGTCAAATCAACAAGAAAACAACAAATAAATAAAAATACTACCAATCCATGAAGATTTACCTTTCTGGACTGCCACTAGCTTCGACTTCTAAACTTAATGCCTAAAAATAGTTTTAAAATTCAATATTAATTTTTGAATAGATATCGTTCATTTCTATTGTGAAATTGGTCTTTTGAATTAAAATATTGTATTCTAAAAGCAATAATACAAGCCTTTCCCTTTATTCTTATTCTAGCATATTTTTGGGATTTATTAAATAAAAGAAAACGGAAAATAATATTTAATTGAATTCGCCAAAATCAAATAAATTATATGATTAATAGATTCATATAAAAATTAATATATAGCTGAACGAGTTTTGGAATCGTTGAGAACAAACCAGGTTTTCTCCCATCACTAATCGGACTAACTTCGCTGAGATGGATCAAAAGAAATACAGGGCTGTATCTGGCTTGCGGGCCGAGGGTTGCCCATGCTTTATAAGATCCAATCCAATGAATTATTTATCAAAATTGCCGTGGAAGCGGAGGGCATACGTAGAGTTTTATGTATGGAGGCTTAAATATTTTTAGTGTACATGAGGGGAGGTGGTACAAACTCGAAATTTGAAGTTTGGTTACTCACAATAAACAAACACAACATTTCTTTTTACATATAATATAGTTGCTTTCCCTGCTTGATCTGAACATGTGAAAAAGCTAACAATATTAAGGGACTATCCAAGTTCAACGTACTTCAGCGAGAGTTACTAATGTTTGAAAGTCAAAATATAATCGGTTATCAAATATGCAATACAAATTATGAGGATCTTTTAAAACATTTGCTGAAAAATAGGTAACCATTAAAGTTTCATCAGCTGAAATTTTTCGTATTGAGTTTTAAGTTATTGATAGGTAAAATATAAAGACACTAACAAAAAATCTAGTAAAACAGTAGCTGACTTTTTTACACCAGCTTGTTGTCGGGAAAAAGTATTTATTAGAAATTGAGGAATAAATTATATTTGTTCAGTATTTGATAATTTTACGTGACACAACCCAATTGAGTGGTCAGAGATTCTGTAAACAAAGGCTACTTCTTGATTAACATTTCCATTTTAGCAACTCCAAAAATGATAAATACAATTACAAAAATATTACCAAAATTTACACAAAAACTTTAAATCAATTCAAATCAGCTTTACAACATACATAAGAACAACCACGACAAACAACTTATTACTCATAAATTGTCGAAAACTGCATTAAACAATGCAATGCCACAATTGTTTAGATCTGAAATAAAAGACGATCATAACCAACTTATGTGATTTTATTATTTGACTTTGCTTGTCATATTGGTATGCAAATCCTGACATGTTATACATTAATGAAAAGGGAATTTAAGGTACAGTCATTTGAGAAAAAAATTGTAAAAGATGATCCATTTGACTTTTTTCCCAGAAACTAGTTGGGCCATGAAAAATTATTAGTGTCGCTATCGTATAGATTAAGTGAAACTAAGAAAGTTCTTTCTACAACTTTTTCGTGTATCTCTAATATTACCTAAGATATAGGCTGGTTAACGAAAAACCAACAGCTCTATATAGTTTAATATACAGGATGGGTCTAAAGTTACGATCCATTGCATTGTGTATTCAACATTGTTTATAATTGTCTAAGAGGGTAATGTTTTCGATTGTCTTATACATTTTAAACTTCTGGCCTTTTATTTACATCTGATGGTTTGTGAAGTTACCGCTAGAATGCATTGCTAGCCTCGAAATGTGTAACCAAAAAAAAAAAGATCTTTGCTTTAAAAACCCGGTACAGAGGTGGTTTTAGTGTAATAATTGACAAATAGAATCGTCACTGCAACCCTGTTTCTCCAACATGTAAGATGATCTACAATTTATGCCAATGTTTTGGCCAAAATGGATCTGTAGTAAATTGCTAGGGGAGACTGGGGTAAAGTGGCCACTCTAAGACAAAATGTTTTTTTGTTTACTTGTGTAAAAGGAAATACAATTTAAAAAGTATTTAGCATGTAGTTTCTTTAGTGCAGAATCAATATAACATCAATATCTTGAAAAATATTTTTGCAGTTTTTGTTGTTTTCAACGTTTGTAAAGTGGCCACTCTACATAATCGGGTAAACTGGCCAGGGGTGGCCATTTTACCCCGAAAAGAAATTTTGAAATGATAAACACGTTTACATACAAAATCAAACTATATTTGTATTATTAATTATTATAAATTAATATTAATGTCACAATCAACAATAGATGAATATGGAATAATATTTTTTTTCAAGAAGAAAATGATATTTATTTGTGAAATGTCCTTGCAATGTTGACAAACGAAATCGTCATCATCTTCGTCGCATCCTGCACACACTTCATGAGCCCATTTGTAACAACCGGAACATCGTATCCGTCCTTCGTTTACTGATTTTGAATAACTCTCGTTGCAGTAAAAACATTCAGTGTCACTATCTTCATCAGATTCAAAATTCTGTGAAAACAATTTTCGTCGAGTTTCAGTTTGTTTTTCTGTTCTCTTCGATGTTTTATTTTTCACCTGGAGAGTTTTCATTAGTTTCCTCTCCTTTTTCCTTTCTTCTTCTTGTTGCTTTTTAGCTTTTTGATCCACAAGTTCTGCTTTGAAAGGACTTGTTGTTACAATAGCAGCTTTGCCCTTCTTTCGGTGGGTCTTTCTTCTAGAAATTGCAGACTTGGGCAAAGAAAAAATTTCACTAGGGCTAACTGCAAAAGAGGTGTTTGGCAAAGAATCATTCACTTTTTCTTGTAAGGCAGCCTTGTTTGGGGTTGCTTTAAGGTGTGAGCCAGCTGAAGTACTTTCTACATCAGTTGCTGTGTGGCCATGATTTCTAACGTTCAAATATTCTCCACCACCTTTGTCCATCCTACCTTCACTCTCATGTTCATCTAATCCTTCAACCTCCGTGTCCAAAGGAATATCAGTCACCTCTGCAGCAACAAAGTCCACGTCTGAGAAGACTAATGGATCGAGCGGAACTATCCCACATTTTGTTAATCCATTTATAGCTGTAGATGGCATAGCCGCACAAAGAAAAGCGTCTCTCAGACGACTGCACACCTGGAATTGGGAAACAACTCTTCGAGGGTTGTTTCGAAGGTACTTCTCAATTGCCTGTACGTAAAATGTATTAAATGGCCCCATAAAGGACACATCTAAGGGTTGGCCACTTTACCCCATAATACGCCAGTTGACTAAATCACAACTACCTTCAAGGAAGACCTCTCTAATTCATCTATATGCTATACGAGGTCTGATCAAAATGTATCCAGAATGGCTTTATTTAAAAAGAAATTACAAGATTTATGAAATTGATATTTAATCGCCTTCAAAGTAATCCCCTTCCGAAGCCACACACTTAATCCAGCGTTGCTGCCATTGCTCGAAACATTTTTTAAATTCTTCTTCTGAAATAGCGAGCAGCTGCTTCGTCGTGTTCTGCTGTATCTCCTCAATGTCTTGAAATATTTTTCCTTTCAAATGGAATTTGATTTTCGGGAATATAAAAAAGTCGTTGGGAGCAAGCTCTGGCGAATAGGGTGGCTGACTGACCTGTGGAATACGATGCTTAGCAAGAAACTGCTGCACAAATTGCGATGCGTGGGCAGGGGCATTGTTATGATGCAATTGCCACTCGCAATTCTCATGCAAGTCCGGCCTTTTCCGACGAACTGCGTCCCTCAAAAGTCGCAGAACTTGGAAGTAATACTCCTTGTTGATTGTCTGGCCCGATGGAGCGTATTCATGATATACAATTCCCTTGCAAAAAAAAAAAAAAACAGGCGGCATCGTCAACATTGCTACGGCTTTGTCGTGCTTTTTTAGATCTATGAGACTTTGGGATCTTCCACTGTGAAGATTGGGCCTTAGTTTCTGGATCATACCCATAAACCCACGTTTCCTTAGGAGCTACGATTGTTTTTACAAAGTTTTCATCGTTTTTGACCCACTCAAACAACTCAGTAGCAGCTGAAACACGGGCATGTTTTTGCTCAACTTTGAGGAGTTTTGATACAAATTTGGCTGAGACGCGTCTCATACCCAAATCGCTCGTAAGAAGTGATTGAACTGAACCGAAACTAATATATATGTGTGAAGATAACTCACGAATAGTGACTCGCGAATTTTCCCGCACAGTTTCAATATTTTTTTCACTTTTGCTGGTTGTAGGTCTTCCAGAACGCAGATTACTCTCAGCACTTTTGCGACCATTTTTAAAGCGTTTATACCACTCGTAAACTTGTGCACGGCTCATACAATCTTCCCCATAGACTATCTGCAACATTAAATATGTATTTTTGCAAGTGTCTGTCAATCTGATACAAATTCGTTCATCATTTTTTTCAGACATGATAAATGCGCCAAACAGTTACACATATGTCACCAAAAACATTACTGTGAAACAACCGACCGAGCAAGGCCAATAACTCGAACAATTTCGCGAACTGATCACTGATGCTTTGGCAGAACATGAATGGCTTCTCCACGAGTTAGTTTGCAACCGCGCCGTCAGATTGGAGTAGTTTGCAGCGAGTACACATCAATGACCACTTTACCTCTAATGGCCACTTTACCCCAGTCTCCCCTACAGGTCTGGTAGGCCGTCATTGAGCCAAGAACAATTTTTTAAGTAAATATATAAATGCACTATTTATAGGCCATCAAGGCCCTTGGCAGCTTCTACTATTTTTCCATCTCTTCCTATCTAGAGCTACTTCTCTCCAGCTATTTAGTCCCACTTTGTTCAGATCTTCATCCAGGCACTCTCCATTTATTTTTTTGACCTTCCACATTTTCTCTTCCCTACCGCTTCTAGGCTCATGGTTCGCTTGATGTTCCTCTCTTCCTTTAACACCCCCAAAAATCTGCCCTAACACTGCTCTTTCCCGCACTAAAAGTTTATTTATGTCACTTTTCTGTAACACCCACACCTCACTTCCGTAGGTAATTATTGGCTTTATAATTGTTTCATACACTCGCAGCTTTAGTCCTCGTGAGATATTTTTATTCCGCAAGATTGATTGGTACATTCCTATCGCGAGTACACTTAGCACTATTCGTCTGTCAATTTCTTTTTCATTAATACCGTCTTTAGCTATTTGTACTCCTAGGTATATAAATTTATCTGCATTTTCGAAACAGTATTTCTTATTTTCTTGGTTAATTTCTAGGTTGCCCTCTCTATTTCCTGACTGTTGACTTATTTCCATATACTTTGACTTTTCCTGGTTTACTTCTAATCCCCACTTCTTTGCTTCCATTATAAGTTATTTTGTTATTATTTTTAATTCTTATTTCGGCCTTGTTATTAGCGCTATGTCATCCGCATAAGCTAATATTGTTACGTTTAAAATCGTAACTGATAATAAGCCCTTTCTCCTTACAGCAGGGATCGCCAGAGAAACAACTACCCTTATATAAAATGATTAGTTTTATTCCTTTGCTACTTAATACAAAACTATTACAACTTATTCTAAAATAATATATTAAAATTATTTACAAAAATAAACTCAGACGCAAGGCCATTGCGGGGTTGGAAAACTTTCTTTTATTAATTGCTTACTGGCAACTGCCAACTATTCACCGACTGTCACTACTCCCCTCAACTCTCAAGTGTCCTTTTTATAAATTCCCTTTTGCACCCATAAGCGATGACCTGGTTATTACTTAATTTCCCTTACCAAGCGTATTACTTATTTCACATTGCTTGATTTAATATTCCAATGTACTTTGATTTTGCTGGGTTAAAATGACCTCATTACTTGCAACATAAATGTGTATGCAAGTAATTGAAATCACATTACAACAGCTATGAAGCAATAATAATTTAATTTAAAATTTTGGATATTGGGTTCGTAACAATATTTAATGTAAGTTGTTGATTATCGATGTTCTTGTCTTAATTGCTGTGTTTCGTATCACTTGTTCTAACGTGCTGTTAAAAAGCGTCGTCGACAAGGGACCCCCTTGTCGAAGACCGTTTTTGATTCAAACTGTTCCCCTAAATTCACTCTGATTTTGTTTTTTGTTTTTGTTTAAAACCCAGATTCTCCATTGCTTCTGTTACTGACTTTCTTTTTATCCTGTCGTATGTGTGTTTAAAATCGATAAACAGGATATGCAATTTGATCGACTTTTCTAGGCATTTCCCCGTCATTATTTTCAGCTGAAATATGTTATACAGCGTTGACCTCCTGCTCTGAAGCCGCTTTGGTAATCACCTAGGATTTTTTTCGGACTTCCCCTTTAGTCTATTATTAATTAGTTGGGCAAAGATTTTGTGTGCTAAATAAACCAATGATACTTACTTACTTAATCCGGACCCTCTTGTACTATTACTGGTGTCGCGGGGTAGTTGGCGTTAGGTGGACTGACTGTATTCTGGTGAAGTTTCTCCAGGTTTTCCTGTCCTTTGCCAGTTCTACAGCTTCCATTGTTTACCTCTTTCTTGTAGAATTTTGCCTATTGTGTTGTTCCATTTGATTCCTGGCCTTCCTCTGGGTCTCTTGGTATACATTTTACAGTTCCACATTGTTTTGGTGGCGTTATGTTGCTCCATACTGATTAGATGGCCAAACCATCTGAGTTTATTTACCTCTATGTGGTGTCGTATGGACTTGGTTCCTAGGTCCTGTCTTATTTTGTCGTTTCTGAGTCTGTCTGTTCTTGTTACTCCTCTTATTTTTCTCAGGAATTTCATCTCTACAGCTTGTAGACGGCTATGTTGGCTTTTACTGAAGGTCCATGCTTCGCTACGAGGGTGGGGACCTACACTGCTTTGTAGACTCTGCTTTTCACATCCTTTGAGATTTCTTTTTTGTTGATTAAACCCTTATAGAGTGCGCAGTGTAGTCTGTTTATCGTCTTTGTTCTGTTGTTAAGTTCTTCTTCCAACGTCCAATCTTCACTAATTGTTGTTCCCAGGTACTTGAAGCTTTCTACTTGTTCTAGTTTGTTGTTCCTTCATTCTACTGTGATGTCTTCGTGCTGTCTTGCGATTAGCATTATTTTTGATTTTTCTGGATTTATCTCCATATTTCTTTTCCTCAAAGCTTCGTCCCATACTTTTAAATTTTGTTGAAGCGATTCCGTGTTGTTGGCTATTATTAGCATGTCATCTGCGTATGCCATTTCTGATATATGGACTGGTTTATTTTGTAGTATCCTGCATGGTATTTCCTGACTTGGTGTTTAACCTCCTTGATAACATCATCCTGCTCTAGTATGAAGAGTAACAGGCTTAGTGTCCCACCTTGTGTAACTCCTAGATTAATTAGGGGTTCGATTCCTTGTTGTCTGTTCTTATATAATTCCTACTTATTTTATATAAGCTCTGTATGCTTCTTATCAGTTCAGCGTTCACCTTCCTGTTTCTAAGGACCTTCCATATTTCATCTCTTTGTATACGGTCAAATACTTTAATTAAATCTATATTCGATAGCTCTCTCTGTCAGTTGCCTAAGGCTGAATATTAGGTCGTTTGTTCCCCTTCCAGGTCTGAATCCACATTGTGAATCTTCCAGAAGGGGTTCGACTTGTTTCCTCAGTCTGTTTTCTAAGATTCGTTTCTGGGTACGCTGAGTAGGGATGTTCCTCTGTAATTTTCACATTTTTGGTGTCTCCCTTTTTGATTATAGGTAGGATAACTGCCGTTTCTCAGTCTGCCGGTATTGTTTTTTCTTTCCACACTTTATTCATGATCCTGAGTAGCAATTTTTCACCGTTTTTTCCCATGAACTTTATCATTTCGGGGCTAATTCTATCGTGCCCGTATGCTTGCCCTAGTTTGAGTCTGTTAATTGCTTCTTGTAGTTCTGTTTCTGTTATCATTCCTTCTTGTGTCTCGTTTTGGCTGTTTTCCTGGCTTTCTATTCTATTTCCATCTATTTCTGTGCCATCTAGCAGGGTCATGAAGTATTGTCTCCACCTACCCATAATATTTTTGGCATTTGTTATGGCTTTCCCTTCTTTGTCTTCTAGTTGAATCAGTGGGCTTTTTTTTTCTTTCTTGAAACGTTTCTTCAGAACTTTATGTTTTTGATTATCTTATAGTTTTCTTACATAGTCTTCCCAAAATTCTCGCATATTTTGTTTTTAGCTTCCTGTACTTTCTTCTTTGCTCTATTCCTCTGGTTTTTATATGCTTCTAGGTCGCCCTGCTTATTAGTGTTGAAATACCTTTTCCATATTTCTTTTTTTTTGCTATCTCGTTCTTAACCTCTTGTGTCCACCATGCTGTCTGTTTTTTGTTCTTTTTCATTCTGCTTTTGCCATAATTCTTCTCTGCAGTGGTTAACAGTGTTTTCTTAAATTTTTCCCATATTTATTCTAAGTCATCATCTCCTTCTTTTTCCTTTCCTAGTTCCTTTTTAATATCCTTCTGCTATTCTTGTTTGTATTCTGTATCTCTTAGTTTGTGTATCTTGATTTTTTCTACTATTATATTGCCTACTTCATCTGGTTTTGGTTGGCATTTTTTGATAATGAGTTTTAGTTCTGATATTACCAAGAAGTGGTCATTGTCGATTTCTGGTTTTCGTCTGACTGGTATCTTTTATGTATTTTTTAATGTTTTCTGGTACTATAATGTAGTCTATTATGGAGGCTTCGTTTCTACTTGTCATTCTTTTAGTGAATTTGTGGATGTGTTTATGTGCAAATATTGTGTTTGTGAGTTTCAAATTATTTTCGGTGCAGAACCTTAAGAGGATTCTCCCGCTAGCATTTAATATTTCTTCTCCTTCTTTGCCTATCACTTCTGCATATTTTTTTTATTGTTTTTGCCCACTCTCCCATTGAAGTATCCTAATCGTATACTTGTCCCTTTGGTGGAATCCATTAATCATTAAGCAATGATATTGGTCGATAATTGTCCATGTTTTGTTTGTCTCCTTTCTTCTACAGAGGGCATATAATAGATTCGTTCCATTGTTCGAGCATTTTTTCTTCGTGCCATACTCTGATAATCAGCTCATATATTTTATTGAGTACGTTCTCTTCGGCATATTTTATAGCTTTCGTCGAGATTTCATCATTCCCCGGGCTTTTATTGTTTTTCATTTTGCTGATGACTTCTTTTAACTCTTTAATCCTTGGTAGTGGGTCCTCGTCGTGTCCTTCGTTTCTGCCTTCCCTTGGGTGTTGGTTTTGTTTTTCCTGCATTGTCTTTTTGAAGATTTCTGATCATTTTTTTCACTATCTCCTTTTTTATTTCTCATTAGTACAGGTATATGCCTGTATTTTCCTTTGCTACTTCTTACTCCTGCATAGAATTTCCTGATTTCATTTTGGTTAAACTGTTCTTGTAAGTCTTGTATTTTCTTCTCCAGGTGTTCTCTTTTCCCTTGCCAGCATATATTTGTTACCTACCTGTTTATATCCTACAGCTTCTTCCTCGCTTGTTCAATATTTTTTAAAATTTGTTTCTTATTTCTTTCCGTTCTCGTACCTTTGCCTCACAATCACTGTCATACCAGTCCTTTTTCTGAACTCTGCTATCTTAACCTATTTTTTTGCCGAGAGAGTCTTTAATTGATGTTTTAATTTCCTCCCAGCTTGATTCTGTCCGTACTTTCTCTTTTTTTACTCCATATTCTCCTACTTTTTGTTCATTATGAAACTCTTGTATATTCAATCCTTTATTCCTTGGTATTTTTTTTTGTTCTGGCCCTTCTTGTAGCTTCCCTCTCACTAAAATGTGGTTAAATACTATGTCTGCCTCTCTGTAATTTCTCACGTTCTTTGGTAATCTGGCCTAACGATTTTCTATTAATATATGGTCGATTTGGTTTCTGGTTTTGCCGTCTGGCGATACCCATGTCTCCTTATGAACGTTCTTGTGTTGCAGGAAGGTCGTCTTCACTTGGATTCTTCTTTTTATGGCAAAATTTAGTAGCATCTTTCCGTTTTTGTTGCTTTTATAATGTAGGTTGTACTTCCCTAGGGCTGGTTGGTAAATGTCTTCCTTCCCTAGTTTTGCATTAAAGTCCTCCATTATTACTTTAGTGTCATGTCTTGGAATGTTTTCGATAGTTTCTCTTAATTTATCATAAAAATCCTCTTTGCTTTCTTCGTCTGACACTTCAGTGGGTGCGTTTATTATACTTAACTTCATGTATTGTCTTAAATAGCTAATTCTATCATTTACTCCCTTGAAATTGATTATTTGGGATATATATATATTTTCTGCTATTAAAAACCCTTTGCCTAATTTATTTTTATACTAACATGTATTTGTCAATTACATTGCATTGCTCTACTTTCAGATTCATTTCCTGGATTGCTAGTATGTCTAGATTGTTCCGTTCTGTTTCTTTGCTTAATTGTTTCAGCTTCCCTGGTCTAAATAGTCATCTTACATTCAATGTTCCAATAATCAAAAGTTCTTTGATTTCTTTTTCTATTGTCTTGCTATGTAAGTATCTTTTTTCCTCCTCTATTTTCCTCTGTGCATTTTCACACCTGTTTCCGTCGTCATTTGTCTGTTCGCTAGGATTTTGGTGGACCAGCCTTTACCAGACTACTTCCTTCTGCATCCGACCACACATAGTTGACTCCCTCAATTTTTAGCTTGTGGTAGTCTATCCGTGTTTTCTTTCCTTTGTTCTTTTCTCCTCGAGAGACTTTTCGTATTTCGACCTGTACTTTACGTACTTCCCTTGTGAGATCGCTGTCTATATAAATGCAGTTTGGTAACTTCTGTTTTTGCTTTAGGATTTCCAATTTGTACTCGAACTTTTCGCACTTCAGAACTGTTGTTTTCGCTTCAGGCTTGCCTAATGTGTACGCTTCTTCTATTTTAATTGCCATCCCCATCTCACTTTGGATGAAATCAGTAACTTTTTGCTTTAAATTCTGGTTCCCAAACTGCTCTCCTCTAAATTCCACTCCTTTAATATGTAATAGTCCGAACCTGGTGCCGGGTAAACTCAGAGCCAGGGCTCACTGGGAATAAAAATTATTTATCGGATTAACAGTTTTATTCCTATTTATTTACAATTCTACCTTAAATTAAAAGACTGGATGTAAATATATATACAATAATAAAACTCAAATACTGGATTCTGAACAAATTACAACAATAATAAATCAACCCGGTGTTCCAAAACGAAAATAAAACCTGCCTTGGTTCGGCCTTGGAATGTAGACAGTCTGAACTCTTTCCGCGCGGGTCTAGCGGATGACGACGCGCTGCCGTAGACGGTTACTGCCAGCCGAGTAGCACGCTCGCTCCAATGAAGGGCACAGCTGCAACAACTAATAATTTTTTATTATTACAATGGAAGAAACGGGGTTACTCGCAGCTTCCTTTGGACTCGTGTTCTCCGTTACCTAGCAATACAGGAAATTCGTTCCGGTTACCTATAACTGAAATAAAATAAGTAATACGAATTCTATCGGCGTTGCAGTGGTCTTCGCCGGTCGATAGCGGCGTGTTGTTGAAATGTTCGGGCTTTCGCAGGAATCATGGATTTGTTTAGAATTATTAAAGCTAGCACTAAACGAAAGCGCGGGTCGCCCCAGGCTAACGAAATAGTACTGCCATATCCGTAGTAAATTCTTTAAACTACTTTCAGTGCGGTGTTTTACAGGTCAGGAGGAAATGCGTTTTAAATGTTCGGGATAACTAAAAGCCGGATTACACTAAATGAAAGCGCGGGTTCCCCTAGGCTAACTGAGTGTTGAACGAAGATCAATTAAGGGATACACAGTCCAAAACGCGGGTCGCCCCAGGTTAAGTCACTGTTGAACGGAAAGCAATTACTGGATTACACTGTCAAAGCGCGGGTCGCCCCAGGCTAATTCAGTGTTGACTGGATTTCTAGGATTTTCAGGTACGCGGTGAACTGGGTTTAGTTAAAGGATTCGGTTAATAAGTTCAGGTTACTAGACTGGCTTTTAGACTGGTTTCTAGGCTGGACTTCTTCCTCTGGACCTCGACTCAAAAGTTCTCGGTTTCGGACTGGTTTCTGGGCTGGACTTCCTTCTCCAGGCTTTGACTCGGAAGTTTCGGGTTCTGGACTGGTTTCTAGACTGGACTTCCTTCTCCGGTCTTCGGCTCCGAAGATGATGAATTTTCCTCGAAAATTACTTTTATATGGCTTGTCCGGCTGTTCTCACTCGTTTTGGCGTCGTGTTGGGCCGGTAGGGAGTGGGATGGCTCATCGGTTTGCGACTACCAGCGTCACCAGCGCCTTTCCGGTGAAACAATAACGCGGAAAGTTTCTAAATAAATTTAAAAACACGTTCTGGCCGGAAACTTCGTTACAAATGATTACGTTATTTCTCCTTTTTTCCCTCTCTTGCTTCTCTAGTTTATCTTCAAGGCTATTTTATAAGTAAAAATGTAAATATTACATAACCAGCATTAGAAAAAGTATTAGTTCATCATTCAGTGGGAAGCCACTTCTTGCCCATCCATTCGTAAAAATTTGTCTGGTCAGTAATATGCAGATTGCGAACTATTGTGTTATTTTGTTATTTACATTTTCTAAAATTAATTTTAATTCATGTCTAAGTCTAGTATGATGTGACATACAATCTTGTATAAAATTATGTGTCGTTTCATACAGCAAAATTCTGTAAATGCATGCTCTAAAATTTACAGATCGGCGTCGCATCGATGCGCAAACGAGCAATTGTTAGTGTTCATCAATGATCACAGAGGGCAGGGAAGTAAATGTTTACGCCGCCACGCCGACAGTAATCGCAGTTTCCCTTGTCGTCCTCGCGTTTTTTTTATTGCTTTAGCTTGTTTGTTTTGTTGCGTATTCATATAAAATAAATAAATAAAAGCGCTGCGAACTTACGCATTAACCTAATATTATAAAATTTTGTTAGAATTCTACTTTATCGACAGTCACATAACTATTTTGACAGTTTTCTCACAGATGTCAGTGTAATTTTGATGTGTATGCGCATGCTCACAAGCAATTTGTAGCAAAATTCTGCCCCGCGTCATACATGACTATTACCACGGGCGATTTTAATCCGAAGTTAGGGAAAGGAAGCGATGGGGAATTCGTTGGCCCATTCGGATTAGGAAAAAGGAATCTTTGCTTTGCAGAACTTTATACAAAATTTCGTAAATAAATTTTGTACAAAATTCTATGTCGTTTCATACTAGCCTAAGACTGTAATATTTAATTTTTTCAGGCTCCTTCAGTCGATATTCCTCCCTATGGTCCCACAAGCGTTTGCATACGGGAGAGAAGAACTTCAAGTGCAACATCTGTGGATTAGCGTTTGCAAAAGCTGCCTATTTGAAAAATCATTCGCGCATTCACACAGGTGAGAAACCGTACCGTTGCAACGTTTGCGGCATGCAGTTCTCTCAATCTCCACATTTGAAGAATCACGAGCGTATCCATTCTGGCGAGCGCCCTTACGTATGTGAAGTGTGTGACAAATCCTTTGCACGCCACTCCACGTTGTGGAACCACCGACGCATACACACCGGCGAGAAGCCCTATCGATGCGACATTTGTGGCTCGTGCTTTAATCAAGCGACGCATCTCAAAAATCACGCCAAGGTGCATTCAGGGGAGAAGCCTTTCAAGTGCGACATTTGCAGCGTCGGCTTTTCCGATCGGTTTGCCCTCAAACGCCATCGTAATATTCACGAGAAGTACGGCCGCACCAAACCCAATCCGCCTCCGCAACAGCAGAATGAAGGCACAGGCACGGACAATAACATGGGAGGAAATGTGGCCACAACCTCAAGTGGCGGTGGCAACGAAGAGTCTGCCGAGTCGGTTGTCGAAGAGATGCCGGAGACCAAGTACGAGGCAACCAAGTTTGAAGAAAAATACGAAGATCCGAATCCCCCGACCGACATGACCGACGATATGACATCCGATATGACGACCGATATATCGGAATTGCAAGTGCAGCTTTCTTAAAACTCCGTGAGCAGATGTGCGGCAGTGATAGTTCCACTTTTTCGTTTCTTTAATTTTTAGGAGTGTCCTTCACGGTTTTTCATATATTCTTACTGCTCAGAGGCTTGAGTAGATCGTGATGCACACTTGGCTCGTGTATTTTTATTTGCGTACCTTGGCTGAAGTTTGGGAGAGAAGGAAATTTACATGGTCGAATCGTTTGTACACGAATTATGTTGATGAAACGTCTAGGAAAATATGTTCAGGCAAGGTATTAATTCTCTTTTAAGAGCTTATTATAAAAGTGTCAGCCGAAATATCGAGATATCCGATAGCTACGTATTACTATTATGATTACTAATAGATTCATATTACTCTTACAAAGCTGTATATACTACATAAAATGCCAACAACGCTTCGTTATACTTTAGTTTAAGTGTAAAAACGTGGAATTTAGTTTTTCCCGTAATAATAAATTGATTATACTGAAATATGTTATTCTTATGGAGGTCAGTGGTCATTATTGCTATCTCAGCCTTGGATACAGCTGGTCTAAATAATGAGGCTTTTTCAAACCATTCTCGCAAATTCCTAAGTTACGCTGTTTTTCTTGTTCACACACTTTTCCGCCCTTCAATTTTCCCCTGCATTTTGTTACGCATCTATGTACATAATTTTCTACTGTAGACCAACTGGACAAATCGGTTAGTTCGTAGGGTAATTTTATGGGCGAAATATAAAATCAGGTAACTTTACTAGAGAAAGTGACAGAAATTAGAAACATAAAAAAAATCATTTTTTTTTGATAACACTGTATAAAACAAACTCACTACAAGATATGTGTGTGCATGAAAATCCCTCATCACAATTAAAAAAATACAACTACAAAAACAAGCCTACAAGATTTCTGTAAATCAAAAGGATAAAATTGAAAACTATTTAAAGATTTCATTTAAAATATCTTAACTTAACTGGATTGATACTTCTTTATCATTTCTTCTATTAAATCTGGACTTCTATTCTTTTTTAAACTTTTCATTTCTTACATAAATAGCTCACTGAGAGTAATTAATAGCAAAGATTCTGCAAAATAACACCTAGCACGCCTTGAAAATCTAAAGTAGAAAGTTGGGTTAGATATTCGTTTTTATCAAATACTTTAATATATTAATACAGGAAACTTGGCCGAAAAACTCGTGACACTGACTGCAGCGATCCGTGCGGCTTGGTGGGTCACTAAGATTTGTATTTGGCAGCTGTCGAAAACATTTGTGGCACATTTAAAGCAAATGCCATTTACTTTCTTATAGCAAAACCCTTATTTAATTAATAATATTTGATAATTATGATATTTTACTTTACTTTGTAAGTTTAATAAGTTTATAACATTTTGTAGGGTTAGGTTTTTAACTATTAAAATGAATTTAAAACAGTAATCTGTAAATTTATTATCCAAATTTCTGAAACTTGCCCGCCGAACTGCTTAGATGACGCCACTATCAAATTCTCGCATTTCATCATGCTAAACTTATATGAGTTTCCTGTATTAATATATTAAAGTATTTGGTTTTTATAAATTGAAATGATCAGATGTAAGCAGTTGGTATCATTGCTCGCTTTGATTTGGCGCATGCGCATTTCATCAGGATCGGTGTTACAATTCCCGGTTGCTGTTATTAATACACGTGAATAAAAAGCCGTACATCAGAATGTCGAATATAGAAGGTAAGTATAAATTTAAAATTTTGTTACATTAATGGCCAATTTACTGTCCAAATATCAAGGCAATTCGGCTACATATTGTTGCAAATCAAATGTTCGAGACAGTTTATAATATTTTTTAAATTTTGTTTGCTTGAGAAAAATGTGGGGCTTTTGAATTATATTTTGAGAATTTTGTCATTCATGCAGTATTTAACATTGGATCAGGATTTATTAGTTTATTAGTTAGTAAAATGTGGGGGTTGGTTTTAGGTAAAGTTTTCCATAAATTTAAATCTGCTTTAAAGTAAACTTATAGTAATGTAAAAGGTTTGTGAGTATACAGTAGAAACTCGATTATCCGAAATAATGTGGACTGGACTAATTTCGGATAATCCGGAGTTTTAATAAAAAAAAAGCTACATGATGCTTGTTACTAGAACATATACAGGGTGTATGAATATGTGTATGTATTATTGTAATTTAATCTATACCAGACTACATACAACAAAATATAAACATGTTTATGTATACATATATGTATGTATACATACTATTAAAAAATGTACATATCTGTTAAAAAACACTTTTAGGCTACTTTGAACACGGCATTTAATTAAAGAACGACTTAATATTAAATTGCTTTAACTTACAGGTAAATCTATTTTTGGAGGCAATGTCCCTCCACCTTCTAATGAGGAACACTGGGTTATTGTTCCACATACACAGGGCAGTGTTTAATGCTTGCATTCCATCAGAGTGTGACATTTTTTGAGAAACCTCATTTTCTTCTAGTTCGCCATCACTGTCGCTATCTAAGCTTCCTACGTTACCTGTTTCACTCACAATCTCTATAAGAGCCGTATTTGTCAATTCTTCTTCTTTATCGTCATTTATTATCCACTCATTTACTTCTTCTAAAGTAACATCTTCACATCCCTCCAATGCTGTCATAATTTCGTGCAAGCTACAATTTTCATTTTCATCGTCTTCTTCAGGTAGCATTTCTTGATTAATAATTTTTGACCACGATTTTTGTATTGTAGAACCTTTCACTTTATTTCACGCATCCGATGCCCAATACACCACATCCTTCAAATTAATTTTTTTTTTAAGAATTTACAAGACTCCAACTGTCGCCATCGACTTGTTGTTGTTCCAGAATCGCTTGTAAGAAATAATGACGATAGTTCCGCTTAAAATTTTCTAAAACATCTTGATCCATAGGTTGAATCAATGCTGTTACATTTGGTGGAAGATACATAGCTTTAATATCCCCGATTTTCAACTCATTTTCATCTGGATGCGAAGGTGCACTGTCCAATAATAAAATAGCTTTCCTTTGACATCCACTTTTCTTCAAAAACTTTTCAACTTTAGGCACAAACTCTTCGAAGAACCAAGTTCTGAATAGGTCCAAGTCCATCCATGCACTTTTTTGGTTCTTGTAATAAACTGGCAAAACATTGGGAGCAACATGTTTAAATGCTCGCGGTTTTGCCGATTTACCGATACACATTAGGGGAAGTTTGTGTCTCCCGGAATAATTACTGCAAGCAAGAATAGTTATACACGTTCTTTACTTTTTTTATAACCGGGAGCAGTTGATTCTTTTCGAGAAGCCAAAGTCTTCGAAGGCAACATTTTGTAATTTAGACCAGTCTCATCGCAATTATAAATTTGGTCTGCTGTATATTCGTTCACCTCCATCACTTCTTTGAAATGTTTTTTAAAATCTGCAGCAGCCGACAATTTTTCCCGCAAATTTTTATGTCACGTACACCGTGTCGTGCTTTCCACCTTCCCAGTCAACCCTCACTTGCTGTAAAATTTGCAGGTGATTCAAGTACAGGAAGGTCTTCACTTATGCTTATCGCCTTTTCTTTCAGAATTGGACCTGATACCGGTACTCCACGGTCGCGTTGTTGGATGAACCATAAATATAAAGCGTCATCCACTTTTTTATATTCAGCCACTTTCATACTTTTTCGTTGTGGTGTTTGAGAAGTAAGAACGCTACACAAGCGTTCAATTTTTTCGCGATCTTTTTTCCAGCCTGCGGTACTAACACCAACATCGCATTCTTCTGCTACTTTTCTTAATAATTCACCTTTATCTAAACGCTGAATCGCTTACAGCTTAGCTTGAATTGTAATAACAACTCTTTTACGTTTACTGTTCGATTTCGTAGATACTTCCATGGTGCAACGGTGTTATATGCACATGTATGTTTTGCACAATTCTAAAACGCCACTAATCAATATTAACAAAATGTATTTATTATTGCAATCGTAAGGAAGGCATAGTCAGCGTAATCTCAATAGATCCCAGTTCTTACTACATATTCCCAGAAAAAATTAAGGACATATACGTATGCATACGTGCATTCGCGATCCATAAATCGTGATAAAACACGCTCACATTATTCCTAGAATATTCTTCTAATATTCGTTTTGCTTAAAACAGTGAATTTGGCATTTCATTTTTGTTCGGATAATCCGGTTTTTCCGATAATCGAGTTTCGGATAATCGGGTTTCTACTGTAGCTGTTTTCTGTAAATTTTAGTTTTGGATCTGTGCATTATTCTTTCATTAGTGAAAAAGCAGACAACAGAATAATTTTGCTGGAAGATCTGGAACTTAAAACCGACTACAATGCTAACGTAGGCATACATCGTGCTTATTCTGAGACTAGAGGCTAGAGCATTTCTTAACTGTGACTTGTTGGGTTGCCTTTGCTGGGTATGGTTATGCACCACATAATAATCAATTATATTATGCTGTTTTAAACAGATATTCAGAACGATTTTAGTGCAGAGCAGGGGTCTCCAAACTACGGCCCGCAGCCCAACACCGGCCCGCCATAGTTTATTTTGATTACATTGTAAAATTTACAATGTAAGTAAATCATACAAAATAATAATCAGATGGTTTTATTTAACGACCAATTAAGAAACACAATAACTGACATACATAATGAAATTGAACATTTTAACTGTAATTAATGATATGAGATTTATACTAAAAACTTACAATAAGTGACATACATAGGTAATTCACGTAATGTAATTCAACATTAAAATGATGATTAATGAGATTTATGTAGCTGCAACTTTCCACTGACAATTGTTTGCCAGTTGCACAGATCCAGTTTACTAGTGGAAATTATCAGCAGAAACTTCAAATGCTCATCGTTTAATTTGGATCTGTAAATATTTTTTGTATATTTCATTTTGGAGAATGTTTTTTCACACAGATAAGTAGTGCCGAAAGCGGAAAAAAAGCCACAAGCAAATTTATGCAACTAATCAAACTGTGAGTGCAAGACTTATAAAATTCCAGCGATGATGACTTTAAATATTTTAAAAATATCGCTACACTGCAAATCAATCATTTACATTTGAAGTTCTGGGGCAAGGGTTTCTATATCGGCGTTAAAAGGATTTTGAAAAATCTTGATATCGTTTGCAATTGCATCAATATCTCAAAAACGAGACTCAAAATTTATTTTTAAAGCACCCAAAGCATCAATTGCGAAATCTACCGGAAATGGAGTCTCAGCTTGCAGACTGTTTAGCATGAATTAAAAGGCGTTCAATTGAGATTGAAATAAAACAATTTTTTGTCGAAAGAACTTAATATGAGTGTATAAATCAGGCAGAAGCTGGTTTTCTCCTTGTAATTTTAAATTAAGGTCATTCATATGTTTAATTAAATCTGTATAAAATGATAACTTCCATAACCACTCGTTGGTTTGTAACTCAGCCAGAGGACGATTCCTTTCATTTAAGAAAATTTCGATTATTGCCCGGAGCTCAAAAAATCGCGTTAGAACTTTTCCGCAGCTAAGCCAGGGTACCGCAGTATAATATGGTGTCATTTTCTCCAATCTCTTCAATAAACTCGTGGAATTGACGATGATTGAGTGCATGTGATCTGATATAATTGACAACTGACATGACTGGCTTTAAAACTTCTGACATATCCAAACATTTTCCGCACAGACTGTTTATGAATGATGCAATGTACGATTAATGCTTTTGAGCCTCCGTCATTTTCTACGGCCTTTGATACGAGAGCAACGATATCTTTATTTTTTCTACATATATTTTTGCCACCATCAGTTTCACTTCAAGTTTTTTCATTGCAGATTGTTTTTCTGAACTGAAATATCTTCTCCAGTGGTCGTGTCGTGAATGCTATGAACGTCAAGATGCTCTGCATATACTTCATAATTTTTATCTATCCCTCGAATAAAAAGTAACACCTAAGCAGTATCTGAAACATCTGTTGACTCATCCAGGGCCAAAGAGAACCACTCTAAGTGTCGATTTTTGTCAGAAAATTGAGTTAATATATTTTCTGAAATATAATCTACTCGTCGAGCCACAGTGTTTGCTGATAAACTGATGTTTTTAAATAAATTAGCTTTTTATGGACACATTTCTTCTGCTGCTGCAATCATGGAATCCTTAATTAATTCGCCGTCAGTAAATGATTTCCGAAGTTTCGTTATTGAATGAGCCACGCGGAAACTAGCACGAGTTACTACTTCTTGTTCAGCATTTACTTTCTTAAACAACAATTTTTGAGATTTCAACCCGCGTTTCAAAGATTCATATATTTCTAACCGTAGACTTACTGTAAATTTGGAGTAATTCTGATAATGTTTACTCTCATAATGACGTTTTATGTTTTATTCTTTGAGGACCGATATTGTTTCATTGCAAATTATACACATTGCTCTTTAAATGTTCGGCACTCACTATCTATCTTTCGTTTCATTTCCATATTTATACAAAACCACACAAAAGAGACATAACTTAAAATCAAAATAATGCCACTTAATACTATTAAGAGCAGTTGTTCTGATGTAAACAAAATGCACTGGATTTATCTTTAAGACACTTTTAATTAAATTAAACACACTGTATTTTCACTAAGAAACTAGAGTCACAAAACACACTAGTCGCACTATATTTCGCTTTTCAGTTCGCACTTGTCGCTCCGAATTCAAACTGGGAAACTGTCTAACTCTCGGTTGTCTTCCATATTTGTACCACGCGTCCTCGGTGCGTAGAACATCATTCGAAAACTCTCGAAAGTACTCGAATCTTCCAGACAAGCGATCACGCAGCAGAACTTTTTCAGAATATGCTCTAGCTCTGCTACTCGCTACAAGATCGCATTGTATACTTTCACTAACCAAGCATAAAAGACGTTTTTGCGTAATTCCACCGCTCCCCACAAGATTGCGCTGTACTACTGTAGCTTAGGCCACGTCCTGCGCTTAACTTCTCTACTCTCCGCAAGATGTCACTACTATACATTTAGCATGGTCGTAACGTAAGTAGTCGTAACAATACGTAACGTACAGCACGCGCATCGGCTGTCTCCTACGTAATGAAATGTCCTTGACACTTGCCCGTAAGTACCAACCGAAATTGCGAACGAAGCGGAGTCCACCTCCGCGCCCTGCGCCTTCGATATCTCACTCGCCGGCTAGTCCCAGTACGAAAATTTGCGCGTAATTCAAAACTATAGTATGTTGGTACGATGAGCTAGCTAGGTCTTGGCCCTTGGGACTTGGTGGAGGAGTTAGTGTTGCCCTTAGACTAAAAAGTTTGTAGACCCCTGATGTAGAGCATATTATTTCCCTATATTCAAATTAGTGTAATATCAGATTCTCAGTCGCATTGAATTAGATTCAAATACTGATGGTTTGTAATCTAAAGATAATTCTGAAACTTAATTCCAAGTTCCAGACGGTAAAGTATTGTAAATAATGCCGTATGCAATCTCATACTCGAAAATTATTAAAGAATGATTAATTCTTGTTTTTGCTTAATTAGTTACCATCTATATGCGTTACCTACTTAAGCTACGAATTAAATGAGTAACCGCTTGTATAACTGGCTTAATGCGTAAATTTCACTTCAGAGTACTAAAACAACCTACAAGTTTTCCTGTTGATTTTATGCCATCAGTAATTTTTATTTGGTTTTATATGATTTACTCATTTCTTAACAAATATCTATCGAAAAATTCGTTTGCTTTATTACGTTAGCATATAAAAGCAACTACAATATTAAAGAAATACGGAACAGGTTATATATGAAACAGTTTGAATTTCGCGGTGTTTGTAGTTGCAGGTCTGCAACTGTTTACAGTGTAAAAATAGAGTTGTTCGAAGACGTGAAGTTGGGGTTTTTGGTGTGGCTTCGTTAGGAGCACTGAAATATATTGATTTAATCAGCTGGGAGTTGACGATTGTCTGTTGTCAAATTAGAAGTGTTAGCAAAGATGTTTCGAAATTGTTGATAATTAGCGCATTCCTGTCGATATTTTGAAAATTCTATATAAATTGACGTATGTGTGTTAGAATTAAACAAAATGGATTCGAAAAGGAAACTTTCGTAAGTATGAAATTCGACCAGCAAAAGGGTGTACATTATGTGCCATAATGAGTCACGAATTTGCAAATAATTGTTGTTACGCGTCCAAACGCGATGAGTTACTGGCTTGACGTTGCAGGACG